>APFE030251397.1:0-109972 GCA_000404065.3 Pinus taeda
ATGTTACTTGGTCAACAGTCACCTTCATCAGCATTGGAGGATAAGACTCCACAAGAAATATGGACTGGTAAGAAACCCTCTCTTTCACATCTGAGGGTATTTGGATGTGATGCATATGTACATGTTCCAAAGGAGAAACGAACCAAGTTGGATAGTAAATCTGAAAAGTGCATCTATATTGGGTATAAGGATGGTTTAAAGGGTTATAAGCTTTGGAACCCAGTAACAAGGAAGGTTGTGTACAGTCGAGATGTGGTGTTCAGAGAGGTGAAAGATGTTATTAAACATGAAGTCCAACCAAAGGAACCTGTGAAGATAGAGTTTGAACTAAGGAGGAAGAATCAGACTCTGTAGCAGAGGGAGGAATCAGAGATGTGAAGAACCACAAACTCCAGTGTTGAAAGATCAGTTTGAGAAAGAAGGCAGCCAAAAAGGTATAGTCCATCTGCTTTCTGTTCAAACTTTGCTTTGTCTGTTACTGATGATGATCCCAGAACTGTGAAGGAAGCCGTGGATTCAGAGGATGGAAAACTCTGGAAAGAGGCCATGGTTGATCAAATGGCATCTTTGCACAAAAATGAGGCTTGGGATCTGGTGGAGTTACCGGATGGAAGGAAACCCATTGGCAGCAAATGGGTGTTCAAGAAGAAGACAAATGCAGAAGGGAAGGTGGAGAAATACAAAGCTCGGTTGGTAGCAAAAGGTTATTCCCAGGTGCCGGGAATTGATTTTGGTGATATTTTTTCTCCTGTTGCCAAGGTAACTTCTATTAGATTACTTTTATCTGTTGCTGCTGCTTTTGATCTTGAGGTAGAACAGATGGATGTGAAGACAACATTTCTTCATGGGGATTTGGAAGAGGAAATCTACATGAAGCAACCTGAAGGCTTTGCGGTGAAGGGTAAGAAAGAACTGTATGCAAGTTAAAGAAGTCTCTGTATGGGTTAAAACAGTCACCAAGGATGTGGTATCAGAAATTTGATACATTTATATGGGGACTTGGCTTCACCAGAAGCAAAGCAGATCATTGTGTGTATTTTAAATTAATTGGTGACCGTGTTATTTATCTGGTCTTGTATGTGGATGATATGTTGTTGGTTGGAATGACAAAGAAATTATCTAGGATTTGAAGACCCAATTGTCCTCCAAATTCGACATGAAAGATCTCGGTGCTGCAAACTATATTTTGGGCATGGAAATTAAAAGAGATCGAGCAAAGAGGAAGCTCTGGTTAAACCAGAGGAAGTATGTCGAGACAATACTGCAGAGGTTTAATATGCAGGATAGTAAACCGATGAAGGTTCCTATTCCTGTAGGTGTGAGGTTATTTGCTTAACAGTGTCCCAAGACACAAGAAGAGGAAGAGGACATGTCCCGTGTTCCATATGCAAGTGCAGTCGGTAGCTTGATGTATGCAATGGTCTGTACTAGACCAGACATTGCACATGCAGTGGGAGTATTGAGCAGGTTTATGTCAAACCAGGGAAGGAGCACTGGACAGCAATGAAGCGAGTTTTCAGGTATTTGCGTGGCACTAGTGATTATGGTTTGTGCTACCAAGGAAGACTAGGATTGGACAGAGTGTTGGATATTCGTGGGCTTTGTTGATGGCAGACTGGTTGGAAGATTCTGGATCAGAGAAGATCTACAAGTGGGTTATGTGTTTAACCTATTTTGGGTGCAGTTAGTTGGATGAGTAAGAAACAATCTGTAGTGGCACTATCAACTACAGAGGCAGAATACATGGCAGCCACTCATGCAAGCAAGGAAGCAGTTTGGTTGCAGAGATTGTGTTCAAGTATGGGGTTAGTACAGGGAGCTATAAGGATAGACTGGGACAGCCAAAGTGCAATTTTCTTGGCAAAGAACCCTGCTTATCATTCAAAGACAAAGCACATTGATGTTCAGTATCACTTTGTGAGGGATATGATAGAAGACAAAAAGGTGTTGCTGGTAAAGGTGGACACTTTGAAGAATACTGCAGATGCATTGACAAAATCTGTCAGCTCTGAGAAGTTCTCTTGGTGTAGAGAAACAATGGGTGTTTCAGGGCTGGAAAAATGACTAAGCTCTCCTGCAGCCCCCTGTGGAAAGAAAACAACAAGTGGGAGATTGTTGGGTTGTGTTATATTCTTTCCACATAGTTAACAGGGGGTCTGAGGGGTACCCGTAACCCCACTTTATGGGGTCCAGGGTAGCGCCCCGTAAAATTTTGGTTTTGGACCCTATGTTAGGTTGGGCGGACCCACCTATGGTTTTGTGCATGATTTTCGCACATGTTTTTTGGACGCGATGGTTTTCGGTCCATGGTTTTGGACGCGATGGTTTTTGGGTCCATGGTATTGGATGCTTCAGCATGTATAAATATGTATTGTAACATTGAAAGGAATATAATGAAAAATCAAGCTGGTAGTCCCGGTTTTGGGATCTAGGGGAAAACCTTTGTGCATATGTGTTTTTATGTGTTATGCTCTCGCATTATTTATTTTTATGTGATTTAGAATTCATATGCAGGTAATTTTTGTACGGGGTTAAAATCTACAGAGGATAGAGATACCCTGTAATGCTTGTGACCAAACATGATGCTAACAGTGTGTGACCTAGCAAATGGACTTCGAGGACAAGGATTTTGTGCAGTTGACCCATAACCGTGATGTCGGTTGTTGATGAAATAGCAGGTGCCTACATAGCCTAGGGTGGGAGGGCATGTCTCCAAAGAACCCAAGCCGAATGCTGCTATGATGAAACTAATGAATATGAAGTAGGTACCTAGTAAAGCGGGGTGGGAGGGCACGTCTCCAAAGGGAACCTGCTCTGAATGCTGCTCGAGAATTAAAATGGACGTAACTCAGTCAATATAACTCAAAATATTTATTATAACCTATTTTTGGAAACAGAATGACCATTTTGCCTCTTCCCATGAGTTGGAAATCCTTATCTGGATACTCTAGAATCTCATATTCGTGCTGCAACTTTTCCATCACCACAAAAGTTTTGAAAAGCAAAAAAACAAAAAACAAAAAAAAAAACAAAACAAAAAATAAACAAACAAACAAACAACAACAACAACAAAAACAACAACAAAACAAACAAATATATATATAGTTGATTTTAAATTAGAGATATCTCCCACATCTGAACTCCGATTCGACCCTTTTCCATGAATTGCCGTTAGAAACATTTATGCAACATAGCTAATTTTAAATCAGCGATATCTCCCTCATCCGGACTTTGATTCGGCCAATTTTTTTTTTGAATTTGAGTATTTTTCGCAAGGAATCCAGATATGTTATTTTTTTTTTTTTTTGTAAATTTTGCACCAAAAATTTCAGACCTGATCTGCAAACTCACCGCCCAAAAACATTCCTACAAAAAAATGAAAAAATAATTTTTTTTCCCGCTTGGCCCAAGAAATTGCTCTATGGATGACGTAGCACATGCCTAAAGTTTGTTGAACATTGCTGCAAAATTTGAAACTGAAATATGCATCAAACCCTCATTCCCATGGAATCATAACCTCCTCTGATACCATTGATCCAGATTTAAACAAGGGTGCAACAAATTACAGAGATAACCATAAATACAAAGATGCAGCAAAAATAATACTTCATTTCATTAATGTAAAATATTGAAATATGCTTACAAACATAAATGGAAATAAACTAGCTCGGGCGATGGTAGCTTATCTCTGAGGAGAGATGTGGCAGCTTCATGCCTCTGCACTGTCTTATAATGAGGCTCAAAGGCCTATTTATTGTTGAGAAACAATGGAAAACCCTAAACATCCAAAACCCTAACCCTAGGAGATGAAGCGCCAAACTATGGACCCCGTTTTGGGTAAATTAGTACATCAACTTCCCGGGGTTGTAACTTTGGCATACGATCTCTGTTTGACGTGCACAATACCTCGTTAGAAATATCTATATGAGGACTACAACTTTAGGATGTGCAACATCAGTCAAGGACCCATCCATGTTGCTCCTAGTTTTCCCAAAAAAACGTCGTTTAGGGCCTCAAAATGGCTCTGAAAGTTTAGGACCTGAAAAACTGCTAAAAATTGTAAATTGTGCTACAAATAAGGAAACTGAAAAACTGAAAGAAACAATGGTGGGGGTCCAAGTGGAAATGGCAGGTGGCCACCAGTATCCACCTGGATCATAACTGCATGCATCAATGTTATGAAATTGAGCACCTTCTAATGAATTCCAATCCAAAACAAAGGACTTGTTTATGTAGCTAGATTTGAGTTAGCATAGGCTCAATCATTTTTACCTATTAGCTAGCTAGCACTCTCTCTCTCTCTTTTTCACATACACACACATATAGTACCTTGTTATTATTTTTTTAATAGAAACTAAGAGATATTATATTGAGTGAATTCTACTACAAGTGCATGTACCAAGTTACAAAATGGAGGAGCACCTTCTGATGAATTCCAATCCAAAGCAAAGAAATCCTTTATATAGCTAAACATAACTAATATAACGTAATTCAAATGATCATAGAAAATATTTGTAGAGTAAACCTAATAATAGACATCAAGATTAGAAGAGAAGTACATTGCATGAGAGTCATCTTGGTTGGTGAGGAGTGGCATTTTTTCCATCATATTCTTGGGTTGTCCTTGGGGCTTGACCATTCAAGTCTAGATGGTTAAATTCTATTAAGGTTGAAGATGCAATGCTAAAGTGAACATATGGAGAAATGAGTTGCATTTTGCATGGGCAACTTGCTTAAATATTCATGATCCGACTTTGAAGTGCTCCACATTCATTTTGAACCTGTTACATTAATTGTTTTTGCTAGATTAGGATGTCCATTAGAGTCTCAACCTAAGCTACCAAGCTAGAAAATCAAATTTGGAGAAGATGAGATGAGGTCAATAGCTCCTTAATTGTGCCCTCGCATTAAAAAAAAGGTCATTGGAAATTCTTTAAATGGTTCCAATGGAATGGTCTTATGCAAATAAGGGTGTACCACTAGTGACAAAGGAAAAGCAACATGAACAAGAGGGGAGTTGGGGTGGCACCAACAAAAGTGCAGACTTAAGAAGTAGACATCATTGATTTGTAGAATGTTAATGCTCATCCTAGACTATAATAACCTTTCCCATCCAAATATGATCCCATTGGATGCCATCTTAACTCTGTTGGATGAGAAAATACATCATAGTTTGGTAAATCCCACTGTAAGCTGGGAGAAAGTGTGGAAAAGGAATAAGATGAGGGCCGGGGTACGTCATATTAAAGTGAGAAAATGGGGATTGTGTTGCTTGCATGATGAATTAAGGTCATGGACCTGCCACTTTGTTTTCAAATAAATGATTCATGATTAATGAGATGATTGTTGTGGGATTCATTGATCAAAATATCACATGTTTTGCCATGGATCACTTTGTTTGCACGTTATTTGTTATTGGGACGTGGTAGTATTCCACATTTTGGATGGAGTTTAGTGCCAATCGATTTTGAGGAAGAATTGAACTCAACTTAGAAATTTAAGGGTTCAATCCAATTTGAAGATGACATATTGTGTTTTTTGAGTTGCCAACAATGATTGGTCTTTTGATATTTTGAGTGCTAGCTAAATTAACCCCCTATAACATAGTATAAACTCCTATCAACTTGCTGAAGGACAAGCCTAGACTCCATGAATAGGTGTACTTATTATTTCCGCTAAGGTTGATAAGAGCCCCTCCCTTGGCTAACTTGATATATGGAGTAGTTATTGATTTATAAATTTATCATATATTCTTAAATTTTCAAAGAGGGGTCTATTCCAATCCTTCACTGCTATAATGAATTGGCATTAAAAAGGATAAATTTCATTCATGACATGCTTATATTTGCACAAATTATATCCCTACTCTATTTGAATTACCAACAAACACATACTTATATTGTAGATGCCACAATGGCATACCATGTGGAACTTATCCATAGATGTTATCCACTACCATGTATTTAAGGTAAATGTGCTAGCAATATATTGTAGATGTTATTCCATAATTCTTATGCACCCTTGCTATATTATAAGTGATATTTATCATGTAATGGATGCTTGGAGTCTCAATACTTGCAATAAGAGTTCCAAAACCCAATTGCATAAGTAAATTAATGATTTTTTGCATGTGTGTTATGCAAGTATGGATATAAAATTCCTGCGTTGTGTTGCTTTGTTGAATCTAGGGCATGGATAATATTGGATTTGTAATGTGTTGGAAAAATTGAGGGGGGTGGGGGGGAGGGGGGGGGGGTGGGGGGGTTGAATCAATATTTAACTTTTTTCTTGCAATTTAGTATCAAAAACATTAACTAATAACATCACATGAAAGGAACACAAGATATAGATAAACAATTTATTTATGTTACAAGGAAAGCTACAACTTCTGGATTTACTAGCTACAAATGGAAGGGTTACAACCGTAGGTTTACCATTTCCCACTAGAAGGAGGTGAAAACCTCTTGGAGGAAGCTACAATTTCCTTTCCTAGCACCACCTTGCACCCTTTATAATAAAAAATAAAACAAAAAAATATTTGGATCTCGTACCAGGGACAATGACCCAAATACAACAATATACAATCATTACTATCTTTGCTTAAACAAGTTCAACTTCAAATCTACTCTAATCAGTATGTCGTTGTAACTCTGACCTGTAACGACTTCTAATTCATACCCTCAATCAAATTCTTTAGAGACACCTTAGAACAAACCTTGGATTATGCTTATGTAGGTAGATCTCCCTCATAAATTCTGCTTCAAAAAGGACTTTTGATCTTCCTTAAAAGGTGAGTTTATTTGCTTCAAAATATACTTCGAAACTTCTTCAAGACTCATATCAAGGTCAAATTCAGACTTCTACAAGGGTGAAAACTAGGTATTCTCCAATTTATTTATTTTTATCAAAGGCTACTTCAAAGCTTATGTTTCAATGTCAACTTCAAACTTCTTGCCTTAGGAGGATTTGCCACAAAACAAGGCTATAATTTTCTTTAGAAATTCATATTGCTTTAAGGACTTAGAATGCCTCAAACCTAGATCAAAAGGAGCCTCAAATTTTCCCTAAGAAAATATTTGATTTTCCTCAATGTGTTCTATAACATAGCTCAAATAATGGCCTTCAGGATAACTTCCAAAAGCTCACTTCAGGATTGCCCTAAACAAGGTCGAAATTTTCCTCTAGGACTGCCCTAAATAGGGCTGAAAACTTGACCTCAAGGCACAGCCAAATTAGGCCTCATGTACGCCAAATTGGGCCTCAAGTGTAGGTTCGAAATATGCCTGAAAATGAGGTTTGTTCCAACAAATTAATGTTCAAACGTCTGTGGCCAATACAATTAGATTTTCTCACAAAATAACCGTAATCATCCAACGAGTATCCTTCATAAGATTACTTCAAATTCTTGATCTTCTTCAAATGTTCTACTCAACTCAAGCCTTTGATTTTCTTCAGATGAAATATTGCTTCAAACACCTTAATTGATACCTCAAATGCCCACAAGTAAGGTGTATTTATATGAGTTGGAGGGAGGCCTAATTTAGGGTCGACCTGAACCTTAAAAAATTAGAACTTTGCCCTTGAATAGACACATCACTTTGTTGAAACTAACCTGAGTAATCAAATGTTTGACATCAATCTGACCTATTAAGAGGAGGCTTATAACACTTAAAAAAACAATTTCTGTGTGCCACCTTATCTCTCTAACCAAGAGGACCGATAAGGTGTGCCACCTATCAAATAGAGGGTCCTTGCATCCAAATTCATTAATTTGTGCACACAAATTGCCAATCAAATGTTGGCCCATTCACCCTTTGACATCAATGACAATTTCTTCCAACAATCTCCTCCTTTTTCATTGATGTCAACACTCATGCTCCCTCAGTCATCATGCACCCCATGTCTCCATGCTTCACTTCTTTTATCTCTCCATGTTGCACTTCCTTTTCTCCCCCCTTTAACATTAAAGGAAAAGGGTGTGTTAGGATCCTCGTGTTTGAGGTCAAATTTATTTGCCTTATTCATTCATTTTTTGTTTTTTTTAGCAGCATTTTAGCCTATGACTATTGTTGTTGTCATAGTCTCAAAGTCATTTCCCGACATCATTGGAGTTGCGAAAAGTCTTAGTCAGTGGGAGTTCTGAGGTCACATGTTTATAAAGTCAAATAGGGTTAAAGGGGAATTTCTGTCATCTTCATTGATCAGAACCATTCGAAATGAATTTGTGTCAATCTAAGGTTCTATTGATTATAAGGTTTGGTCATTAAAATATTCCGCCAATTATGATCTATACTTTTATTCTTATTTTATTTAGCCCCTTACTTTCCCATCCCATCCCATACCCTATCTCCCTTCCCTTCATAACATACACCCCTTCCTTCCATCCCATATAAATTTATAAACCCCCCCCCCCCCCCCCCTTTTCATTCCAAAACTATCCTCTAAACATCACTATCCACATTCTCATATTCACTCTTACCATCACTACACACCCTCATGCCTAATCATTATTTATGTATCATACCCCTAAACATAATCATTTCCCATAATCTCTACATTCATGACAAGTTAAGCAAGAACCAAAGTTGAATCAATCAAGTGACAAGGTGATAGGATTAATGGCTACACAAAAAGATAGAATTCAAAGGTGCAATTCAAATTTTCCTATCGCCCTCATCTCATCTCACTGTTCACTCATTCAGAGAACACAGTATCAATACACAAGTTCAAGGATCGAATCCAACGAGTACACTGTTTACAAATTGAGTGGATCATCACTGTAGAAGATCATTGTGCAAGCGCTACCCAATCTAGAAGCTGCACAACTGTTCTGCAACAGCTGCGCAATGTTCCCCAGCACCCTGCAAAGCATGCATGCAGTCAAAAACTAGTTCTAATCAAGGTCTGAGGTAGGATACATTACCCTTAATCACGGTATGTTTTTAAAAGCTTAACCTAAATCAATTAAAGTTTGGTGAGTTCGTTGCTACCTAATCATTGCGTGAGCCCCTGTTCATTTTGTTTCAAACTTAGGGATTGAACTGTAGACCTAGGGTTTGTGTAAGCATTGTCGAAGTTGAATGGGTTGAGTGAAAATTTTGTAAAGGTATTTTAATGAAATAGTCCTTACACCTATCTTACTACACCCTTTCCATGTTAGTGCACAACGTGTTGTAAACAGGACTTCCGAGTCTTAGTTATTTTCATTTTCATTGTCCACATAGGTATAGTGTTGTCCTACCACCATCCAACTAGCATACCACAAGTTCCACTGAGACCTTTTTAAAGACACATGGTTACCACTGCTGGCATAAACAAAACCACAGGAGGGGAAGCAGTGCACCTTGAGCCCAAAAACCTAAACTTCATAAATTTTGACCTGACTATTAAAGTGGCCTTTGAAAACACTGGTTGCATTTCTTTCTATGAGAAGATACAATCTCATGGTCACCATGTATAACTAGCAAGCATGATTTCTTTAATTTCAGAGGAGGACATAGTCAAGTTGGGTAATTTGGAGTTTGTGATTACAAAGAAGATTGTTTCTGATGCTACAACCATTCCTTTGCAAGGTGAAAATTGGTTTAAGGGGCAGGAGTTAGATGCAACATATTTCAAGGAGTTTGTTAAGCCTCAGTTTAAACACAAATATGATACAAAATTTCCAAGAACTTACCTACTAAACCATTACAGTCAACTGCTCAAAGTCATTTGGAGGTATTTTACGTGTGAGGGTAGGTTTAGTAAGGTATACCAATATCATATCAGAATTCTCATGCATTTTACTGCCAAGAATAGTCTTAATTTTCCATACTATTTGTTTAAAAGTTTGGGTTAAATGGCTGAGAGAGTGCAGGCAAAGAGAGACAAGCATATGCCCAGTTTGTTGCATTTTTCCTTGATTAAGTTGTTAGTGTTGCAAGAATTAGAGAAGAGGAAGATATCATGGGAAAGCTTCTTGTCAAGTGTGGGTCTGCTACTTCATGCAGACATCTTCCCAATGGATATACCTGAAGAAGAAGAAGAACCCAAGAATGAAGCAACAATGATATAGGCAATGAAAAATTTGTTTAGGGATAAGAAGGCAACCAGAAAAGGGAAAGAAAAGGTGCCAGTAGCAGAGGAAACACAATTTATGTTCAGACCAAGAACCATATTGGGAACTAAGAAAGTCACTAAGGGGCCAACTCCTCAACAAACTGTTACTATTCCAGAAGACAGGCTAGAGAAAGACACATGTGAAGAACAAAATATTCAAATAGAAGAAGACAAAGACAATGAAATTGTAAAACTACAAAATGATCTTGCTAAATCACACATTCATATTTCCTATTTTCAAAAGGAGAATAGGGAACTTAGGCATACAACCTCACATGAAGCTCAACATGTAGATGGTGACACATCTAAAGGACCTTATAAACCTACTGCACAATAGAAAGGCAAGCAGGTGATAGATGTTGAAGACATGGAAGAACCTAAAATGAAACCAAGGAAACCTGTCGCTAGTGCAGCAAGGGCTACAGCTAGGTGGAAAAAGAAAATGGAAGAAACCTTTAAGGTAGCAAAGAAACCAACATTTGATGAGTGGAAAGAGTATCAAAGGTTGTTTGAAGAAATTGAAATTTGCCAAAGACAAGCTGAACAGATAGCAAAGAACAATGAAACATATAAGGAAGCCATAAATGAGACCATCAAAGAAGATGACACTCAACTTGCAGAAGCCTTAGATGCACATGATAGAGGCAAATAGTTCATGAAATGGACTCTTCCCCTGATTAGGATTTTGAAAAAATATTATATGAGAAATTTGATTATAAGGAAGAGGTTGGGGCTAATGAAACAAAACTTGTCCACAGCTAGGAGATTGTTGAAAAAATATAAACAAGCATCTTAAGCATCTAGAAGTGTGCCAAAACCACAACCACAATCACAATTAATCAAAGAAACTAAAACCCCTTGCAAGGATACCAAGGCATCATTTAGTAAGCCCTCGGCAAGTAAGAAAAGAAGGAGGTGATGTATTTGAAACATATCTTGTTAGCTACTTGAGGTTTCTTTTTGTGTTTGCTGGATTTTTTCATCATTGCGCAGTAGGACTCTTTTTGCAATTTTGTGGAGACATCATAGATACATTTTGCAATTTTGGATGCTACTGGGTTAACACAAAGGTTTAGGTGATTAGTTGTTGATTTTGGTTTTGTTTGGAGCGGGAAAACATGGCTCAACCACAGGTTTAAATTTTGTTGTGCATGTGTTGCACAAAAGTCGAATTGAGTAGTTTTGGAGCCTACACGTGCAAAGAGACACATTGGATGGGTCCTTCTCCACCTCATCCACCTAATCATCATCGTTCATTAGCTACCTATCCCTCAGTGCTACAGGTGTGCGTGCCAAGCTGGAGTTGCTACACAACTCAAGTTGTTTGTTGTTTCTATTTTTTGGATCCGAACTATGTTGTCATGATTAAGGACGTGGATAACTTTTAAACTGAATGGATAAAGTCATTAGATGGATAGGATAAAGTGATTTATGATTTTTTGAAGATAAATGTTGTAGCTTTTATGGTTAGCTTTGTTTAGTCTTTTTGGTTCAAAAAATAACATGTTATTAAACTTAGTCTAATTCGATCCACTTAGTCGACAAACATGCAATGTATCTGGTCAATGGCCCTGTTATGTAAAAAATTGTAATTAAGGCCACAAGAACTATGAAGAAAGGGTTGGTTGGAATCAAGAAATAGGCCCTGTTTGTGTGAACTTTTAATATTGAATAAAGTCTTAATTGCAGATTTTGTCACTAGTTGCAGAGATTCATATGGTATGTCCCTTTCAAGTGATTGTGTTTCTTCTGTGCAAATTTTTAATTTAAATGTCTTATTTCTATCTCGTTCTAGTGTTATTGTTGTCTTGTTCTAAAGTGTATTGCTGAAGCAATTTCCAAAATTCACCTTTCAGTGCTCTCGTTGATTATTGATCCTCATACATGATGGAATTCAATCTTGCTCCTTAAACCTTGTTCTTCTAAATATTTAATCAAAAAGTATGTGACAGAATTCAGAGTTTTCTTTGTTACATTTGATTGAATGTTGTTATGTGATTCTTTTTCCTTTTCATTATACTATAATTGATGTCTACTTGAAGCATGTACCTACCTTACCTCTGTCTTTACAGGTGACTCATGTATGCACTGATGTTATAGGTTTGAGAATTTGAAATATGCTAATGGTTTCATTCCTCTATGACCTTTTCTTAAATCTCCCAACAATTGTCATCAATTCTAAGATTCTTCTAGATTTGGTCTCTGTAGTCATTGAGCTTTGGGGTAATTATCTTTAGATATTTACTAGTGAGGGAGCCCCCTCTGGTTAGAAAGGACCAATTTCTAACCCAAAGAGGTTTGTGGTTACCTCTGGGATTTCTCTCCTCAGCCTAGAGAAATTTACAGAGTGTTAATAGGGTGATTTACTTCTTTGGGGTTGTTCCCCCTAAATATAGGGCACTCAACGAGACTTTTGTCATCATATCCTTCCCTTATTTATTATCCTTATGACTCTTTTGCTTGGCTGCAATTTTCTTCTGCTCTACTTGATCTAGAATGTATATGTTATTTGGTCTTCCTGTGGTAGTTGCAACTAATCTTCCTGAGTCTTCTTCAATGATTTCACACTTTCGAGAGTCAAAAAAGAGATTATATCCACGATCTTATATTTTTTTGGCACTGAGAAGATTGTGCTTCAAATCCTTAACCAACAAAACATTTTGTGGTTTCATATGTTTGCTTCCAAGACTTATTACACCTTTTCCAAGTATCTTGACAGAGGAGTTATCTCCAAACACAACATTATTGCTTTTTCCTTTTTGGCTGACAAATATGTTTTGATCTCCTGTCATATATATGAAGCATCCATTGTCTATGTACCATCATCTTCTTTATCTTCAACGATCAATGCTAGATTGCAATCTTCCTTCTTTTTCCTTTCCCATTTCGTAGTTGGCTTCTTTGTCTTGATGGTTGAAGCATTTTCCAGCATGCAATCTTGTGCCTTGTGACCAAGATTATTTCACTTGCAGCGTACAATATTTTGATTTATTAATGGTTCAAATGGATTCTAGTTTTTGTTGGTAGATCCATGAACAATTCTTGATCTATGGTCATTTCTTGCAAATTCGTAATCATTCATGCTTCTTACATAATTATATCTTGTATTGATTCTACAATGGATTGCTTTATGTCCAAATTTTCCGCAAGAGTAATACTAACAAAGAAAAATGTTTCATACTTGGGAGAGTAGGATTATATTCTAAAGTTTTTTTTCTTTTCTTGGAGTAGGTTCAATCCATTGTTGATTAGTAGAACTTCTTGAAGTAACAACATTTATAGAATCCCTTTGAGTTTCTTCCTTCGGAGGCTTGGAACTTATGTCTTCTTTTCTTAAAGATGCACCTTCATAGCCAAGACTTGTTTTATCGCCTAGAGATCTTTGACAATTGAGAATGTTATCCAACACTAGTGAGTTGTTCAAGTTATTATTGAGTTTATCAACTTCAACTCTCAATGACATAACTTCTTCTTCAAGCTTCTTACAATCTTCTTCTTTCTTCTTCATTTGGATCTTTATTACTTCCTCAGGTTTTTTTCATTCTTCAATTTGGACCTTTAAGGAGATATTTTCTTTATCGTGCTTTTCAAGTAGGATTTTCAATTCTCTATTTTTGTTTCTAAGCTTGGTACTTTCCATTTCATTATTCTTCAATTTTTCTTTAAGATCTTCAACTTCTTATTCAGTCTTAGAATCATTTATGAGTCCCCAAAAATGATCAATTCTCATATTTGGTTCTTCTTCTTCTGAACCAATGCCCTCTTCATCATCATAATCGTTATCTTGATTTTCTTGGGTTACGAAGATAATTTCTCTTTCATCCCCTTCTTCCATGTCACTTTTATCTAAAGAAATACTATCTTCTTTAGAATAAAGGATTTTCTTATGGGAGCATTTCTTTTCCCAAAAGGGACATTTCATAACACAATGACTTATTCTGCCACAATTGAAATATTTAAAAGGCAACTTATCTTTGTGTTCATTGGTTCCCCTTTTGAGCTTTTTGATGAAGTTTGCTTCTTCTACATCTGATTCATCTTTTGGAGTTCCTTCAACCCTGAGTTCTTTGTTTCTTGTCTTCTTTGTGGCTTTAAAAGTTTCATTTCTATTTTATTCTTAGTCTTCTGTATCTATTCTCGTTTCATATGCTATGAGGGTGTTATGCAATTCTTCCATTGTCATCTTTGTCAAGTCCTTGGTTTCTTCTATGGTAGATACCTTGGCATCATATCTCAAGGGAAATGATCTCAATACCTTTTGTACAATCAAGTGATATTTAATTTCTTCTCCTAATCCTTCAATGGAGTTGGAAACTTCATCTACTTTGAGTAAGTAAGTCGCAATATCTTATTTTTCATCCTTTTACAGATTTTCAAACCGAGCTCTATATTTTTGAAGTTTAACTTGTTTGACCTTATCATCACCTTCATACAAAGTTTTAAGTTTATCTCAAACATCTTTAATTGTGGTGCAAGTTATTACCTTGGTCTTAAAAGTTCTTAATAATCCACCTATGATGGCATGAAGAGCTTTTGAATTGTAGTTGAACAAATTCTTCTCATCAGGATTAGTTGTAGGACTTTTAGGAACTTTGTAGCCATTTACGATGGAGAGTCGTGCATCCACTCCTAAATCCTTCAAGTAGGTTTCGATGTAGTTGTTCCATAACGTATAATCAATTCCATTGAATATCATAATTGTCCTTGAAGAGATGCCTTCCATATGATCCATATTTGTTCATGATCTTCCCTCTAGTGATTAGATTATCAGAGGGTAACCTACTTTGAAACCAATTTTTGGAAATACTAAGGGGGTGGCTGAATCAATATTTCACTTTTTCTTACAATTTAGTATCAAAAGAATTAATCGATAACATCACATCAAAGAAACAAAAGAAGTAGATAAACTATTTATTTATATTACAAGGAAAACTACAACTTCTAGATTTACTAGCTACAATTGGAAGCGTTACAACCCTAGGTTTACCAACTCCCACTGGAAGGAGGTGACAACCTCCCGAAGGAAGCTACAGCTTCCTTGTCTAGCATCACCCTGCCACCCTTTGTAATAAAAGATAAAATAAAAAATTCATGGGCTCTCGTGCTAGGGATAATGACCCATATACAACAATATACAATCATTGTTATCTCTGCCTAAACAAGTTCAAGTTCAAATCTTCTCCAATAAGTATGCCACTGTAACTCTGACCTAAAATAGGTTCGAATTCATACATTCAATCAATTGCTTTAGATACACCTTAGAACAAACCTTGGATTGTGCTTTTGTAAGTAGATCTCCCTTAGGAACTCTGCTTCAAAAAGGATTATTGATCTTCCTCAAATGGTGATTTGGATCTGCTTCAAAGTTCTGCTTTAGAATATGATTCTAGACTTCATTAAGACTGATATCAAGGTTAGCTTAAGACTTCTATAAGGATGACAACTAGGTCTGCTCCAATATTTTTTTAATCAAAGGTGACTTTAAATATTTTTTTCCAAGGTCAACTTCAAACTTCTTGCCTTAGGAGGATCTACCACAAAATAGGGCTACAATTTGCCATAGAAATTCACATTGCTTCAGGGACGTAGATTGCCTTAGACCTGGATAAAATTTGATTTCCTTAATATGTTCTAGAACATAATTCAAAGAATTACCTTCAATATAACCTCCAAAAGCTTGCTTTTGGACTGCCCTAAAAGGGTCAAAATTTTGCTCGAAGGATACCCTAAATAGGGCTGAAAACTTGACCTCAAGGAAGGGCCAAATTAGGCCTCGGGCAAGCCAAATTAGGCCTTAGGTGTAGGGCCGAAATAAGACTTAGAACTAGGTATGTTCTAGTGAATTAATGTTCAAAGGTATGCAACCAATACAATCATATTTTCGTTGAAAATAACCCTAATGAGCCAAGGAATATCCTCCACAAAATTTCTTCAAATTTTTAGCCTTCTTCAGATGTTTTACTTAGATCAAGCCTAAGATTTGCTTTAAATGGGATATTGCTTTAGACACCTGAATGATACCTCAAATTCCCATGAGTAAGGTTTATTTATATGAGTTGGAGGGAGGCCTAATTTAGGGCCGATCTGAATCTAAAAAGATACAACTTTGCCCTTGAATATACACGTCACTTTGCTGGAAGCGACCTGAGCAATCAAATGGTTTCCATCAAACCAACCTATTAAGAGGAGAATTATAATATTTTAAAAAAATGATCTTTTTTTCATAGAATCTCCTTTCAAGTTTGATTGTGCCACATGAATTTAGGCTAGTTTAAATCACAAATTTGGCCTCCTTCAAGATGTTGGTGCTAAACCCATCCATTGAGTCATCAATCTTCAAACAACAATATCTCTCCAACCAAGATGACTCATGAGGCATGCCACCTATCAAATTAAAATGGTGTGATAAGTGATACCAAACAAGAGGGTCCTTGCATCCAAAATCACTTATTTGTGCACACAAATCACCACTAAAATGATGGCTCATTCACCCTTTTACGTCAATGACAAATTCTTCCAATAATAGGCATGCATGGTTCATGGCATTTATCTTAAAAACATTCAAATATATTCTAGAGTGGCCTTGGATTCGATGCATGAATGCATCTTGGGTTTGTAATATGTATGCATGGATTATGAATTCTATTTTGACAACTTTTAAAGATAATATGATATGGGCTTCGATTTGTAACATGTATACATATAATATAACTTCTATCTTAATAACCCTTAAGAATAATAATGATAAAGTATCATACTAGCGTTTATCAAGACCAACTTGGTTGATCATACATGTGTTGAGCCTTTTATAAGATATAATGAATCAACTTTGACAAGTCATACACCTTTCTTCACACACACATAATGGCTCTAGATTTGCTAAGGCTTGAACGTGAGTTATTCACATGGAGACATACCATCTCATTGACTAAACCACATCTCAGTGGGTAATATGTGGTGGACTTAGGTCCTTATGCATAATCTATCACCTCAATATTGATAACCTTGAAAAATAATATGGAGCTAAATTGGGTCTGTAATATATGTTGTGTGACATACATAAATGTGTATTGAATACATTATATAATGGCTAAATAAAACTGACACTAATAATCATCAACATACACAATCCTTCATTTTGTGACCATTGGTGTGTGTGTGTGTGTGTGTGTGTGTGAGAGAGAGAGAGAGAGATTCTTGTAAATCAATTATCCATTCATTACACACACTTTTTTAATACCTTATATGGTTTTATGTTTTTATATCTTATATGGATTTTTTGTATTGTGCATTCATGGATGATTTCATTGTCCATAGGTTGCATCCCATGCATCATGCATAAATGCACAATCTACATGCGAAAAATGTAACATGAAAAAAAAAAAATTATCATATTGCCAAAGTAAAAACACTACAATATTTATATGCAAATCTAATTATGACTTGGAAATTCATAGAATATAGATTGAAGAAAAAATTGCATGACATAACGATAGTTGTTTCCCTTCATCAAGGCACTTGCTGATGTAGTAACCTCGATTACCAGTTGCTTAATTCACAATTCCACCATGTTACCATGGCAAGAAAAGAGGAAATGTGAAGTTGAAGAAAAAGTAGATCTATGGCAAGTTGAAGTCGAGGAGAATGCACAAATAAACAAGTTGTGTTGACCAAAAAGGCACAACCTACCAATCAAACAAACAAAATACATGACATATTCAATGGCTTTAATACATGACAATTTTGATGGCTTGAGCTAAGGGGAAGTTGAAATTATAAATTGGAAAGGTAAAAATTCCCTTGCAAGTGGTTTTTTTAAGAAAGTACCCATCAAAACTAAATGAAGCATATTTTCATGGGAGCCTCACACTTCTAGCATTCATTTAATATCAAGGTATAATAAAAGGAGGACTATTCAACCATGACACACTCGTGTGAAGAAGGAATGGTGAACATAATTTGATGAATCAATTATAAACACTTTGAAAGATATGGCCCATTAATAATAGAACAATTTTATGGATAAATATTATTTATAAATGTACCCACTAAGAAAAAATAATAATTGGATTAAAATCACCTTAAGGTATTTAGGAGGTCCCACACATGACTTGGTCAGAGAATTTGAAGAACAAAATAAAGGATCACCTATAAATTCACCACTATTTGTTTTAAATGTTATTGTAAATATTCTTAGAATAGAGGGACATGTAGAGAATAGCCTTGCTCATGAAGATAAGCACTTAAAATATGTAACAATATATTGTGAATAATACATAACAAGAGAATCAATATCTAAAGAAGAAGTTTGACAATATTTTTTTTTTTTTTCAAGGAAAACCTCACGAGGAAACTCCCACACAATTCCTTACATTTACAAATGGTAATCAATGCAAACCGAACATTGTTGATTACGATGCTTGACAAGGAAATTGAGTGAGGCATGCAATAGAGGTAATTGAATCGAGTAATTGATCCCGAGACCTCCTACATGAAACTTAAAGCACTTGACCACTTGAGCTAGTCCATTAGGCTAAATCTAACAATAACTTATCAATGAAAGATGAATAAATTTCTCACTTAAGGAGTCATAGCCAAATCCTCATTGCACAATCAAGAAGTGAAAGAATGAGAAAAATACATGACATAAAAATTTAAAACTACTCGACAATAAAGAAAATGACCAATTGAATGGAATTTGGAAAGTTTCTCGAAAGACCACATTTTCAATAAAGGAATTATCATCGAAGCGACCAAAGTTGAAACCCAAGCGATAATTTATTTATAGTTGTGAAGCAATTGACAAAGTACTACTTACAAATCTAGTTATAGGTGAAGGTTCATTTGTCACCATTATGATCTTAGTATATTTGAAAGTATTTCAACTATAAAGCCTTACTAAATCACATAACTTGTCAAAAAAAACAAAAAAAGTTTACATTTCTAAATACTTGAATACCAATCCAACTCAATTATAAAGGGATACCATAAGTTGCAATCAAAGAAAGCATAATTAAACCTTGCAGCATATAGTTCTATAGTAGGATGATTGATCGTGCAACAATTTTGTTTACCCCTTTCGAGATCGTACCATTTAGTCTCTTTAACCATGACAACTTGAAGCATAATTCTTCAAGTGAAAGTATGGCATGCAAACACAAAAACATAACCTTCTCCAAAGTATGCCTCAAGAACAAAGCATTATTGGAGGAGGAGGTAATGCAACATACATGAATGTGTATCAAATAAGTAATACTAACAAAACAATTTAAAGAACACAACTCTTCATCTCATCTATATATATATATATATATATATATATATATATATATATATATATATATATATATATATATATATACTATATATATATATATAGTTCAGTTAATCAACGTGCCATGGACATTATTTTAATTCTTGTGATGTCAATTTACATGTAACTAAATCTTTCATGTGTCACATGTTAGGTGCCATGTTAGCAAAGGTTGACATGTAATGTGCCACGTAGCTATAATAAGCTTCACAGCTGAAATGTTTTGTAACACATTTCCACCTACTGGATTGGGCCCCACATTAACCTATAACATTTTGTAGTTGGATTTCATATTTTATAACAATCAATACATTTTGTTTGCAAGTTCACAAAATAATGTAGGTTGTACAAGGCGATCTAAATAGATAATATTAATAGTGTCAACTTTGTAGTTGAGGTTAATCTCAAGTGTTATGTACTTAATCAAAGCACTCATGTTGCAGTCAGGGTCCTCTTTATATTTTACACTTACCTTCTATGATAATTACTTAGAGACATCCTCCTTGACAAAATTTCAGTGGGATGAGTTGAAATGACTAAGACAAACCCTACCAAATGTGGCAAATCATCCTAATCATTCTAAACCATTTTGGAAGGTTCCAATTGTTCCAAACAATGCTAGGTTGTTCCAATTTGTTTTGGAGATGAAAACATTAGTGATGATGACAATAAAGAAGATGTAATACATGAATGAATGCACTTTTGACATCCATTTGATGAGCCTCACATATATGTGAAACTTGTATAGATGGAATCATATAAATATAGTCTACACTGCAACTAGATCAAGGATTTCATTGTGGTCAATACCTTCTTTCTGCAAGGAACCTTTCATAACAAGCCTAGTCTTATGCTTGGCAATCTATCCATCAAAACCATATTTAGTTTTATAAATCCATTTATATTGGGTAGTATTCTTACCCTTTCATAAAAGAACCAAATCCATTGTCTGAATTTTGATTAAAGCTTCGTACTCAATTTTGATTAAAGCTTCGTATATTGAGCGATATTCTTACCCTTTCATAAAAAAACCAAATCCACTGTCAAAAGTTTGATTAAAGCTTCGTAGTTGATTCCCAATTAGAGGAAGTTTTTGGCCTGACTATAAGTAGAAGGGCCTCTACAAATGTCTATGTTCGTGAGAAATTATTGTATAATAAATTAGTATTAAAAAAACACCTTATAAAAACACTTACAAAGTTAATGTTGGCAAAAACCAAATACAGCTTAAAAAAACACCCACAAACTCTTGAAAAATAAATAATACATATAGACATAAGCCTTGAGGAACTTCATACTCAACAACCACAGTGGATTCTCAATTTGAGAAAGTTTTTGACTTGAATATAAATAAAAGGGCCTCTACCAATATCAATTTTCATTAAAAAATACCATTGCACAATAAATTAGTATTGACAAAAATTAAACACTTCTTATAAAAACACTCACAAAGTTAATATTGATCAAAATCAAATACACCTTAAAAAAATATGCAAAAACTCTTGAAAAATAAATAATACCATATAAACATAAATCTTGAGTTTATCATTTCTCTTATTAGTCCCTGCCAAGGCAAGACCCTAGCCATCGATTTGCTTTTGGCTACTCATTAGTTGAGCTTTGATCAATATATTTTCTAATGTTTAACTTTATAAAATATTTTTTTATTTAATAACATTGTTAAAAAAACCAATTTGTTATGGTCCTATTGGTTCATATTTTGAAGGTCTTATTTCCACCTTCATGACACGTGCAATGGAGCATAATGAAATAATCATTGTTTTAGCCAAATTCTATGCCACAACCGAGGTTAGTGCAACTGCATTTTCCCCAGGGTACGAGAGCTTTGTTAATGTAATTGTTTTTAGTTCTTTATGAGTGGATAGAGACGCGAAAATTTCATTACTTCTATTGCTTCAATGGATTCCCTTGTTTATACGAACATATTAAACCTAGATATGTTATGAAAATCTCAATTCCGAAGTTTTAATTGTGCATCGAACTTATATTGTTCAATTTGTGAAATTGCGAGGTGGTCTCACATAACAGGGAGATTTCCTGGGCAGTCAGACAATGAGATAGAGAATTACTAGAACACCCACATCAAGAGAAAATTGTTGAGCAAGGGAATCAACCCCCAGTCCCATCATCCCCTCAGTCAGTCCTATAGTAGTAACAATACTTGCGTCTCTGGGCTTTTTCCTCACTATGAAGCTGCAACATTCCAAAGTCCTACAACGCTAGAGATAACAAACTTCTTCCGACAAGACCAGTTAGAAAGTTGGTTGACCGAGCCAACGAATTTGAATGAGGAAGGACATACCGACCTCAATATAAATTTGTGTATGAGATTGCCGTCTACTTTCGGCTCCACTACAAAAAGACCTTCAATGATCAAAGAAACCATGGTTTCAAATACTACTTATGGTCGCAGATTGTTAAATCTGAAAGTGTTGGACAAGGAGCAAATATATGATGAGAGAAAGTGTGGATAGTAAAGTAGTTGCTAAAACTCCAAGATGGTGTAGTTAATGTATGATAGAAACTCATGAAAGATTGTTACAACACTAGCATTCCAATCTATGGTAGTACCAATGAATATATCCTACCATTTTATATCCTATTCATGGCATAAATGCAAATTAAATTATTAGTAATGTCAATGAGGATTTATGGAGCCTTGAAATTTTAGGTTTTCAATCTTGGAGGTGTTATTTGGTAAAGGAATTTGTGGTGATGGACTTTATGGTAAAAATATTGACTGTAACGCTCCGGATGACCTGAAATGTATTATATTATTTTTACAACATATTGAATTTGATTACAATGGATTGTCTTACTTTGGTATTTATAAAATTTCAATGTTAATGATATTAGTTTTTTTTTTGAGTTTAAATGTTTGATTTGTGCAACTGCATTTTCCTCAGGGTACGAAATATTTGTTAATTTAGTTGTTTTCCAGTTCTTTGTGAGTAGAGAAAGACCCGAGAATACATCGCCAAGGTATCCTCTACTTATCCTTTTTCAAGTATCTTTTTGTGAATTTGTGTGGCAAAGATTATGCTGCCATGCAACACTTGTTATAACTAGTGTTGTAGTGTTTTCTTCTCAATGATGTATGAAAATAACCCACTTAAGATTGTGGATGAAAAACAATATCAACAATAGAAATTATTGTTAACATTGTAGATCTGCAGCTATTGATAGAAACAAAACCTGCCAAAATTCTGTTCTATGCTGCAATCATAGTTAAACAGTGAAAGAAAGAGTAATAACCCCAAAACATCCAATGGAAACCAGATATGTAAAGAATAATTTTATAATAACACTTGTGAATAGAATAGATAAATGTTACCAATCCCCCTCTATGGGATGGGTTCTTGCTATCCTCAAACGTCTTCAACTTTTGTAGATTCTCTCTCCTCTATAGTGTATAAGCCCAACAAAAATATGGTGTGCGACAATGAAAATAATTAGAGATACAACAGTGAGTGCAACAATGAAAATAATAAAAAATGAATAATGAATAGAAAACCCTCCTATTTATAACAAAATATTGAGTTATCCTCGAATAATTAACAATAATAAATTATTATTGATCCCATTCTTGGAATTACCACTTGGAATATTTTATTATATTTGTTTAGGAGGGAAAAAGTATTTTAACTTTTATTTAGAAATAATAAATAAATAAATGATTTATTTATCATCTCAATGAATTAGTTAAGGAATAACAAACAAATAAGGATTTATTTAATTATTCTTAAATGATTTAGACAAATTTAACGAAGAATAATAATTAATTAATTATTCTTAGAGAAAAATCAGATAAATAATGATTTATTTGTTTATTTTTCATGATTGGGTCAAAGTTGACAAGGAATAACAATAAAACAATGGTTTAATTAATTATTCTTAGAAGAAAATGAAATAAATAGTGATTTATTTAATTATTCTTCATACGTTTAATTATAAATTACTTAATAAAGGTGGTTTATTAGGTAATTTCTCACAGTGAAAGCAATTTTACTAGGATAAAATTGGTTTTACATGGTATACTTCAATTCATCTAGTAAATTAGGCTAGATGATCAATTTTTTGGTGATAATAGTTTGCCCCCCAACGTACAAGTGTTAGCAGCAAGACGTATGACTGAAGTACGTTGTAAAGACACAATCACTTAAGCAACACATGGGAGTCAAGGAGAGAGAGAGAGAGAGACCAATGAAGTTGAATTGAAAGAGGATAGGGATAGAGGGGGTGAGACTAATGCAAGTCTCCTTTTATGTTGTGGTACCAAACCTCAATGAGGCGGGGGAGGCATACCCATACCCACCGAGATAACTTAGTACAAAAATAATGGTTCACCCAGACATATAAAATTGAGCAATGAAGTACATGTTAAATGGTACATGACACGTTGGCCTAACAAAACCAAAAAATAATACAATGCGTCCCATATATATAATGCACCCGATAAAAACATGAGCCAGGACTGAATACAATAATAGCTGAGTACATGAGATACAAAGCCCCTTCCCTCAAGAAATGGGTGGGAGGGAGGGTATAACAACCAGAGAAGCCTTGTTGAACAGGGAAGGGCTCTGCAAAACTAAACGGATCATCTGAAGGAGGCATGCATGCTATAGACACTACGATCCGTAGGAACCGAACCCCTCAACTCTGCAGAACTACATTTGAGGTTGTAGCATAGTAGGTATGCATCTAGGCATGTGGGGGGCTACCTGAATGGCCAGCCCCTCATGAGATCTGAAACATCTCACGCACGCCCAGGAATCATTGGTATAGTCTGTTGCATCATTGGACCATCAAGTGTATGGATCACGAATATGAAATGATAAAGTCAAAGGGCAATAATGGGACCCTCTGCTCGATCCAAGGTGTCAAACAAGAATGGAAGTTGGAACCGAGATACACCACCCTCTAGGCATTTCTTCTGGAATTAATGAGCTAATGTCGATAGAATAGGGCCCGCGATAGATGAGGCAATGAGGATCCTCAACTAAAGCAAGAGGGAAAATAGTAATGTGACTAATGGACTGATACCAGGGATAATGGGGAAATGGGACTGAGGGACAAACAAACAACTTCCCTTGTTAGAGCATATAGTGCATGGTTGACCTGGCAGTAACTGACTCAACTCCGGAGGGGATGGGGACAGTATGACTGGGGGCCAAAATGGGCAACACATGATGAACGATATGCAAATATGGATGGAATACTATGACATGATATGATGGGACATGAAATAGACTCCAAGAATGCAAGGGTGACTCATTGCGGATGCTCTGAACAAGGGTGACTCATTGCGAATGCTCTGAACAAGGGTGACTCGATGACGTTGGCACACAGACTAGGCCCAGTGGGGACCATGATAACATGAGTAAATGATGGTTACTCACGACGATGATCGACATATGGTACGACAAGTATTTAGAGGAGGTGGACCTCAAAGTACAAGCGTCGCTTTATTATGAAAGTCGATTTTGAGGGGCAACAAAGTGACCTTTCTTGGAAAGATGGTTTCCTTTTGAAGTGTCAAATCATAAAAAACTGAGGAAGACCCATTATAAAGCTTGGTGAGAGCTTTCCAACGGTGTGGACAGTTCGTCAAACTGAGCTATGGTCTAGTCACAATGGGTGACACAAAAACTATGGGTTTTCCTATAAAAGGGCGTTTTCCCTCCAATTTGGATTCATTTGCTAAGTGAGCTGTGGTGACTTTGGAGAGGAGGAAAAGGCCCTAAATCTTGTGGAGATTGTAGCGAACAGACCGACCATTGGAATCAGGATCTACAACTTTCAGGGAAGTGGCCTTACTTATCTAAAGATGTTCTTAATGCTTCTTGGAATGATGGTACCTGGTGAAGAACTAAGGGAAGAGGAAAACGAGAATGAACTACTAGAGGAGGTCTAGAATCATCCTCACCCACGACGTCAAACATGGGGACTAGGTGGTAAAGGAGTAGAATATTTGAAGATATGGTATCAAACGTCTACAATATACGATGTGCATATGGCTTGTTGGGGGGGTTGGTGGGACAAACTATCTAAGGAATGGGAGGATAATCGACCATACCTAGATTCAGTGGGATCTAGCCCGAGGCTTAATTGAGAAGATGGCCACGGGAAAACCATCATGCCCCCAAGCATGGGATACTGATCTGGTATGCAAAGGTGGGAATGATGCCGCCTAGCAGGAGGAGTTTGTGGAGCGCCATTATGTTCCGAGTGCTCGAAAAAGGGATTCAAGCATCTCGACCCAACTTGGCATGAGATCCTCCAAAGGAGATGTAGGGGCCTATGTGGCCCCTAGTATGTTATGGACATAATGGATGTATTTAGAGTTAAGGGCTCCAAACACTTATATGATGCATAATACGATTATGCATTTTATATGATGATGATGGTTCGCCATTTTTTGTTTATGGTTGTCTTATGTGGTATACATGTGATAAATTCCAATCTAGAATTTTGTTTGCAATGGTATCTACATAGTGATTTTGGGCTCTAGGCACATGACTGAAAGTAATGGTTTCAAATTCATGTACCAATAGCTTCACTCGTAGATATTTTCTAAATAGGACTTGGTTATGCACATGATACACACCATTCAATTACATGATAAGTAGCAAGGAATCTAAATGAACATGAAGATGAAGGATGCGATGAGCGAGGGCATCAACTAACAAACCTATCATTGCATCATATTTGGCGTGATTATTGATGGAAAATCCAATTCACACGCTGTTTGATAGGACTAACGTATGCAAGGGGGTAAAAATGGCCCAAGTTGCCGAGGCTATATTCCGGGTGAAGTGACTCACACCATTGGCATGATCGATATACGGTGTGGATGATGGATCCATCTGAAAGGTGCAAAAGACAACGGATGAGATATACCTAACTTCATGATAGAAATAAAGGCACGCAAACCAAAGGGATGTGCTATGAGCGAAATTTCTCAAGGTAGATCGCATTAGGAGAATTAAGAAGGAAATGGCCTTCAAAATCCTCTGAATAAATGCCCCCTTACTTAAGGGTAGGGGTAATCAGGGGTAGACATAGCTTCCATGATTTCCTCATCAGGCTAGAAGATGGGCGGACATATGGAATACTGACTACAATGATGTGACGACATTACCTGGTGCATCAACCTGAGAAATAAGTTCACATACGCATCGTCTAGAATGGTAGACTACGAACTAGTAGATGGAGGATCTATGGATGTTGAGACCTGGGATTCTATCGAAAGAGGTTCGACAAAAGTGCGTGCAAAGACCTCAGAAAGGTTTGCCTGCGAGGAACTCAAGGATGACAATAGGTAAAGAATGGGGCATGTGGTGTCCGTCATCTCAACATTGGGGGGAGGGATCACAATAGTAGGGCTAGAGTTTCCCTGTTTTGGTTGACTGGTGGTACCAAAATACACAGGTAGAGGAGTAGAGGCTCCACTACAAGTGGCCTTGTATTCACGAATCACCCCGAGGCAATCACAAAATTCATTGAGATGAGGGAAGCAATGGGAATAGTGACCATGAAGATCACACAAGGAACAAGGGTGGTTTGTGCGAAGCGTTTTGAGTTTCTTAGGTGGGACCGGTAAGTTAACATGGACTTCTGAAATATTCGACTTAGGGAACGCTTCATGAACCAAAGGTTTAAGTTGAGGAAGTTCAAGAAAATTGTTGGTGGCGTGCCCAACAACTTCATACAAAGCGCACGGGGGTGTCGGCTTTGGGGCCTTAGGGGATGGAGGAGCTTGGCAAGATTTTCCCTTTGAATCTTTCCTTTTGGCTTTGCCCCCTGGACAGATGCTTTCACAATAGGAGTTGGTTCCTGTTGAGGTTGTAATGGCACTGAAGTAGCAGTAGGGGTCATAAGGACGAGTTGAACCGGGGTCAAAGCGTGATATGGTCTTGGCTAGCCAGGAAAAGTGTTTGCAGGGGGATCGATGTACCATACTGGGATCCCAAGAGTGATGTTAGGAAGGACCAACGAAGCCATGACAGGTACATAAAATATTCCCGGAGGGGGGAATAAGAAAGGTATCTGGCCGACAGGATAATGTCCTGGTGCAATAGTTCCTGGATGGTTAAGACTTGGAGGAATAGTTCATGGGGGGAACATAGGAGAGGCACCCACGAATGGAGGAGGTCTTGGGGGAGTGGGTTTAAAGGGTTCAACTGGAAGAGCAACAACTAGATGTTGAGGAGCTGGATGTTGATCAGGTGTACCGGACTGCTTAAGGGCAGCTCGTGATGCTTATAACATGCAAACACTCATGGAAGTATGTTCATAAAGGGAAGGGGGAGGACCAAGGAAGGCACCCAATAATGATGAATCCTTATAGACTCCGGGTGAGACACTGGTGCCAGGAGTTGAAGACTGGTTGTTGGACATCGATGAGATGATGGACTCGGGGAAGGTCACAGATTACTCGTAGTAAGTCAACGGATCAATGGTAATGATCTTCCCTTCATGGGAGAAGCACATTTTGCGGAACACCACAGATGCGACAGCTGACATGGCATATGTGTAACTACAACCTAAGAGGATGTCGTAATCCAAATAGGCATCGATGACTTCGATGTCGACATGGATAGTCTTGCCCGCAAGGGTCACTGGACAGTTGCGATACATGCCAAGGGGTTGGGAGGAGTGTCCATCCCAAGCACGCAAGGTGATGGTGGAGGGGGACAACTCAAGTAACTTGAGTTGTTTCCAAATAGTAGCAGACATCACACAGGTGGATGCGCCTTCGTCAATAATGCATCTAGAGATGATGGCATTATGGACTCTAACTGGTATATGGAAAGCAACAGATGAAGGTAATGGGGGGTGCTCTGATGTATAAACCGAGAAGACAATCAAGCGATCGTCGGAATGATCCACTGCAACCAAGGCAGTTAGCAGAGCCTTCTTTTGGGAAGAGCATGACTGGAGGACTTCCAGTGTCGACATGGCGGCGGGTGATTGCGCCAAGTTGTCTACTATACTATATGTATGGGCAGCTCTGTCAGAAGCCACATTACGACATAATGGTCCCTTTGGGATCTTGGGAATGGCCTCAACATTAGGTTGAGGGATCTATAAAGGACCATTTGGTGTCATATGAGGCTCAGCAGACACTTTGGTTTTGGACTCAACACTGATGAAGTGGAGAGCTTGTCATATTGACGCGACCGAGTTTGTAGGTTAATATTGGAGGGGTTAACCTCATAAGAGTTCATCACCAGGATTTGGTAGTCACTGGGACCAGAAGGTTGGGGAAGGTGGGTTGCTTGACCTAGTTGGGGTTGAGCACCAACAAATCCTTACTAAGGGAAAGGATTTGTGAGCACGGCCGGTTGAGGTGGCGCAGGATTCTGAGGAGATTGTTGACTTCGAGAAGCTGCTTGAGCTTCCCACATTTGGCGCATCTGGGGTAAAAGAGGACACTCATGTGTATAGTGGCCATGTACACCACAACATGCACAAGGCTTGTTTGTACGAATAACCTTGTTCTACTTGGGTTGGCCGCCCTGTTGCTGGTTGCTGGTGTTGGGTTGGTTCCCTTGGGGTTCACTGGGTTGGTCACCTTGGTTACCCTGGTTACTCTTGTTACCCTTCCCCTTATTCTTTTTCTTCGAATTTGGGGGATTGGTATCACTATGCTGTGCAAACACCTGGCCCTGGGGGGGGGGGTGGTTGCTGGGGCTGAGGATGTATGGAATGTTGTGGCACTAATGCTTGAGGGGTTGGAGCACAAGGATGTGCGTAAGAAGGAGCAATAGTTTGGTAGATGGGTTGAGGCCCTGGAAACATGTTGCTAGCAAGAGGGGAATAAATGTTGGAGGAACTAGTGCCCCCCTGCGGGTAGCCATAACTCTGCTGAGAATATGGTGAAGAGTGTGAAATGGATCCAACGATACCATTGGCGACGTGAGATGCTCCCGATGCATTAGCACTTCCACGACAAGGGAGGTCTAGAATAACGATACAGACATAATCGATTGAGCATAGATCAAATCATATCTCAAAGTGGTTTGGAGAGCTTATTCCTCAGTTTGAGGAAAATGGGACGCGACATCTTTCCCGATGGGGGATACAAGGCTCTTGAGAAACCAATCTAGATAAACACGGTCATCGAAAGGCGGGGCACGACATGTTCTCCTCCTTTGACGCCACTCTTGAACATGGTCAGAAAGGCGAGTAGCAGAGGATTGATGGAATGTGGTCAAAAGATCAGTACTAGTGTTGTACCAGAGAGGTAACTGGAAATATGATAACAATGCTTTAGAAAGCGTCGTGAAAACTGAATGAGAGGCGGAGGGTTGGTCTACATACCATTTTGATGCATCTCCAGTGAGCGTGCGCTAGAAGAGTTGAAGACGAATGGAGTCATCAGTTATGCAGTTGGACGAACACCACATGTGGAAGGATCGAACATGGTTGGTAGGATCCTCTCCAGTAATACCCTCAAACTTTGGGATGTTTGACAGAACCTTGGTCGACATAGAGGGCTAACCAACATCATTGTGCATGGGGTCGTTTATCAATTGGTTAAGATCTGGTAGACTTAATCTAGCCATAAAAGGGAGCATGGGGGTTGCCAGAACGGTTCCTGAGACTATTTCGCCTAATGTGACCATCAGTATAACACCAGAGCTGCCACTAGTTTGGCTTCCTGTACTAGCTGTGGTTCCAGACAAGGTGACAATATGCGATGAAGGAGGTTCGTAATTAGATGAGGAATCAGAAGGACCAGGAGAAGAGACGAAATGGGGACTCGGAGGAATATGAACTCGAACCCGACAGGGAGGAGTAATACACCCAAGCAGAAACTAGGGGTGAAGGCCTAATAGTCTCTGCGACTCACGCCTTGGCGCAATGATGGAAGGACACACGAAACACAAAAATGGTGAAGGGAGATCAACAATATATCTCCTGTCTTTGATGCAGTGATTTAAATTTATTATGTTAAGTCTTACCTTGGCAGTGTAAACCAAACGCCCTTCACTTAAGGTGTGCTTGTGTGTGAAAGTGTATTAATTGATTAAGCCCAGATCGTGTTTGTAAAAAGGAAAAAAAACTTGCTGCAAATAAACTGAAATAAATAACATAAAATAAACAATAAAACAATTAACTAAACCCCACCCAAACTAGGTTTGCAAATACTGTACTGCTAGGTGGCTAAACTGATGGAACTAAACCCCACCCAAACTAGGTTTGCAAACATTGTACTGCTAGATGGCTAAACTGATGGAAAATACATTGAAACGGTCAAGAGATCTGAATGTCAGTGTGACTGGGATCAAGTGACTCTAAGCTGTTGAACAACAAAAAACCAGAGGGGAAGATCACTGCAAAAAGATAGGAAGATGGGTGAAACACTTAGGGCAACTGATGGGACCCTAAGGGAATGACCAAACAAGTTTGAATGTGAACCTATGGATGGTAGCAACTTATCTTATCAGATATGAAACAAAAGGTTACAAATATGGAAAATGCGGCTGAAAGTGTTACAAAAACTTAGACTTCTCACTCACCTAAACTCCTCCTCGAAAGGCGGAAGTGTACTAGAAGCCCTAAGGGAGGCTAAATTTGACTTCGACAAGTAAAATAGAATGGATCAAGGCCTAAGCGGGATGAGACAGAGGTTAGACACTCAACAGACAGCTCTCAGTAAAACCCAGAAACAGATCTGAGAAAAACCCTAAAACTAAAAAATCGTAAGTTCTGAACTGTTTTTTTGATGAAATCACACTTTTTGGGCAGAAAGTTGCGTTCTACAGCCCAGATCGCACCTTTTTGGCTGAAAACTGTGATTTCTGCTCCAAGACTTCCAATCTGCAAATTTCAGAAAAAAGTGTCACCTTTGTCGCGGTTGGTTCTTGTGACTTGCGGAAATGACCAGAAAGCTTGCAGAAGTCATAAATTTATTAGATATAGGGTTAAAACACTAGGAAACATCAATAGAATTGAAAAAAGAAGAAACCTTGAGCTGAAACCCAAAGGTCGCCCAGGTTTCTGGATCTGAAGTATAAAATCCAGTGGAGTTGCCAATTTGTTGGAGTGTTTTCTTCTCAATGATGTACGAAAAGAACCCACTTCAGATTGTGGATGACAAACAATCTCAACAATAGAAATAACTGTTAACGTTGTGGATCTACAGCTATTGAAAGAAACAAAACCTGCCAAAATTCCGATCTATGTTGCAATCATAGTTAAACAGTGAAAGAAAGAGTAATAACCCCAAAACATCTATTATGAATATAATTCATAACAAAATAAATAACTATAGATAATATAAATATTAAGTAATCAAGTAGTGATTATGTTAAGAAGTCATTAGTTAACTGAAAAGGCATGTCTAGAAGACATGCCTAATCATGAAAGGTCACCTACTTAGGTATAAAAGCAGGGCCTCATTGTAGCATTCATATCACTTATACATTTTATATATATAATAAATTATTATTATTAAATACCTCTTGTGTATTTTTACATTCAAGCCTCCAAGCTATCAATTTTCTTGCTTCAGTAGCAGTTTTTATGTTTCAGTGGTATCAGAGCCATGGCGCAAAATATAATGATGCAAGTCTTTGAGCATTGTTCGCCACATAATGTGCCATTACGTTCATGTCCTGAATGTGTTAAACAGTTTACTAAAATTCAATAAGCATTTTAGCGATTACAAAAATCATGTGCATAATTTTAAACATGTCTAAAGAAAAGTTATGCAGAGGAAGACGATAGTGACAGTGAAGGAACAAAACAAGGTGAAGCATTAGATAATTATAATGTTGAAGATGAAGTTAATGCATATCTAGATGATGATCCCGATGAAGCTTATACAAATCAAGATGAAGATTTAGATAAAGTTGATCATGATGTGAATGAGGAATACGAGGACAAGATTGGCCACAACCCGCGCCTCGCTTCTCAGCTCACGGTCTTGAAAAAAGTCCATTTTGTTGCTACGACGCCTGAGATTATCCCTCACAGGAGAAATATGGATGATTTGTGGTAAGCTGCATTTCCCATTGGCATTGAGTGGGATAATTTGGATACTCTTTACAAGATCCAGTGGGATCTTTTAAACTTGGAGAAGGCTCTTGAATAAGGTGGGCTACTTTATGGGAAGAATGTTTATCTTTTTGGCTGTACAGAACCTCAACTTGTACCTTTAGAAAACCAATTAAAAGTGGTCCACATACCAGTCACCATGGCGGTTGTTGCATCATTTCCTCCATCTGATAAGACTGGCATCAAGTCTATTCAAATGGAGGGTGAAGTCTGTTCAAGAAGAAGTTTTAACAGAAGACAGTAAAGAGGATTTCAAGAAATTTGTTATTGAGCGTGTAATAGAAGAAAAAAAGAAGCAACGTGAAGTGTGGGAGGCTAGGAAAAAGGCTATCAAGAGTTTGAGAGTCCAGAGAGGCACTACATGTGTCATCTTGAGATTTTTCAAAATCTCAAATAATCATCTTGCCTATATTGCCTTCCATTTTACTATTCAAGGATCACAAAGTTTATTTTATGCTTTTATTTTCGGATTAGAGTGGTGCAGATTTAAAATGCCAAGCCAAAATCGGAGCTCGCGGTATGCAAAGTATCCCTACTATTTCTTGACAACAGACTATTTGTTTTGTCATTTTTATGAGATGGGCAGTATCAAGGCCAACAAGACAATCCTGGAAACAATGCGGGCGGTTCTTGACTTTGAAGCCTCCGACATGATAATTCGAGCCCTTAACCTAGCAAAAAATGACATAACGGCTGCAATAGACATCATCTCCGACACCCTGGGGTTCAAGGACAGAGAGAAGTTCAACATTAAGCGGGCGTTGTCGGGCCACGGGGCTAGGGGTTCAACCAGTGGAGCACAAGACTCTGCCAATAGTTCGCATGTGCCTATGGTAGGGTTGGATACCTGTTCCTTGGGACGCAATCGAGGTTTGGATACACAAGAGTAGTCGAGTGTATTGGTGGCTCCAAAAAATGTTCACGTCTTGAATTCGAAGCAGGGTGGGGCGAAAAACATTAAAGAATGTAGCGCTGGGTGTGATTTTACTCTGCAATCCCGTCATCGCTGCTGTTTCGAGTTCCATTGTCGGGCCTTGCCATCACCCCTGCTCTCCGCGTCCTCTACCACCAACTCGACTGGTCGACATTGCAGTTCAATCATATCAACTGGCCATACGTTGCTCGGGTTTCGAATCGGTCAAACATTGCGAAGTTAGTTCAAGTTTATAAGTTCATAATAATTGTTATCTATAATATAATTTAATCAATTAATTTTTAATTAAATTATTTCAAAAATAAATAAATAAATATATATATAATAATTAAAAAATAAAAATAGAGTTATTAAACGAAGAAAAAAATAAAAATTTAGTTATTAAAAAAAAACTTATAAAAAAAATATATATTGAGTTAGGTAATAAAAAGAAAAAGGAAAAGAGAGAGTTATCACTTAAAAATATATATATATATATATATATATATTCCAAAGGAATATTATTGATAAGCTACATGACAAAACGATGCCCAGATTACATTGAGACGACAAAAAATCCACAACATTAAAACTTTGAGGACAAAGCTTCCGAAGAAAGGGGCTATGTTATGAAGATAATTCATAACAAAATAAATAAATATGAATAATATAAATACTAAGTAATCATGTAGTGATTATGTTAAGAAGTCATTAGTTAACTGAAAAGGCATGTCCTTTAGACATGCCTAATCATGAAAGGTCACGTGCTTAGGTATAAAATAAGGGTCTCATTGTAACATTCATATCACTTATACAATTTATATATATAATAAATTATTATTATTAAATACTTCTTGTGTATTTTTACATTCAAATCTACAAGCTATCAATTTTTATGCTTCAACATCCAACAGAAACCAGATATGTAAAGAATAATTTTTATAATGACACTTGTGAAGAGAATAGATAAATGTTACCAACCCCCTTTTATGGGATGGGTTCTTGGTTATCCTCAAATGTCTTCAGGTTCTGTAGAGTCTCTTTCCTCTATAATGTATAAACCCAACAAAAATATGGCGTGTGACAATGAAAATAATCAGAGTTATAACAATGAGTGCAACATTGAAAATAATCAAAAGTGAATAATGAATGGAAAACCCTCATATTTATAACAAAATATCGAGTTATCTTCAAATAATGAGCAATAATAAAATATTATTGATCTCATTCTTGGAATTACCACTTGGAATATTTTATTATATTTGTTTAGGAGGGAAAAAATATTTAAACTTTTATTTATAAATAATAAATAAATAAAATGATCTATTTATCATCTCAATGAATTAGTTAAAGAACATTAAACAAATAAGGATTTATTTAATTATTCCTAAGAGATTTAGTCAAATTTAACAAAGAATAATAATTAATTATTTTTAGAGAAAAATAAGAAAAAAAATTATTTATATGTTTATTTTTCATGATTGGATCAAATTTGACAAAGAATAATAATAAAACAATGGTTTAATTAATTATTCCTATAAGAAAATCAAATAAATAGTGATTTATTTAATTATTTTTCATGGGTTTAACTATAAATTACGTAATAAATGTGGTTTACTAGGTAATTTCTCACAGTGAAAGCAATTTTACTAGGGTAAAATTAGCTTTACATGGTATGCTTCGATCCATCTAGTAAATTAGGCTAGATGATCAATTTTTTGGTGATAACAACTAGCCTAGATATATCTTAACTTAGGATCTACCAAGGTTCAGCAGGGATCAATTCTCTTTTCACTCTAGAAGACGTTTGCATCTCAAAAGATTTGATCCCTCTCTATAATGGTAAATCTAGATTTAAGATGGATATAGGCTGGTTTAATTTCACCCTTTAAGTAGGATATATTCTACATGAATACCATAGGTTCTCATACCATAGATAAATACCATGAAATTATTTTTATCTTAATGTTAATTTTTTATTTTTTATTTTTGATGCCGAAGGTTGAAACACTGACGCCTTTTGGGAATCAGTAAGTGGAAAATAAGTAGAGGTATGAAGCTAGTGGGCATTAGCTCAGGTATGATTCTAACAAACCACATAATGATATATGCAGTAGACTACTTTTGACATGAGATGCGTGATACAAGTTTATAATTACATTGAAGAGTAGTAAGTAATACAATTTGTTGTAAACTGTGCTCATGACATTTGAATCTTAATAAGGATAAAAGACACCAAAGCCTCTGTTGCACCTATGGACAATCCTGAGCACTCACTAGTGAAAGTGAGAATTGACTGCGAACCACTGCATATATGATAGGATTAATGATACATTTATTGAACATGATTAAATTTACAATGCACTGATTGTAAAAGATTGAATGCATGAATGTAAAAGGTGGGTGGGTTGTCCTTGAAAAGGACAACATAATGTTTTTGGAAGAAGCCCTTTATATGATTAAAATGAATAATGAGTGAAGTGATAAGACTTGACTGCAATGGCTAAAAGATGATTGAGTCTTGTCATCATTGAATTTAAAATAGTTGGTAGCATTTATTAATTAGTATTGCATGACTAACAATTGATTATGGTAGTTATTTCATGTGTTGGTCTATTGATAACAATAAAATGTGAAAATTGGGAATGTTTGGATTGTTTTTTTTTTTTTTCTCGGCAAAGACTAATTCTATTAACTGAAAAGTAAAATAGCATTACATGGAGTTGAGGCCTCAGATAACAATACTCGAGAGCACTCAACGTATCAAAAACTGCCCCAGTATAGGAAGAACCTGGGAGGACCAGTTACAGAAAGTTAGAAAGCAGATGTAGAACCCAGAAATAGACCAGTATAACATAAGGTGAGACGTAAAAACAAGACAAACATTTCCCTTGGCTATCCAGGAGATTATAATACTACCACCGCCAGAGGGGAAAACCAAAACGATCTGGCTGAAGATGCTGAGCCATGACTGCAAACAAAACTGCTTGAGAATGATCAACTGAGACATCATCAACATCAAAAAGAAAATTAGATCAGACCCAGGTGGCTTTGAACATCCACGTCCTCACCAGGTGGCATCTCCACCACCGGACACGTAGTACGAATCCCCAGATCTTCGCTACCAACCTTCTCGCCCGTAGGGTTCGCCATGGGAAGATGAGGGGCCTTGGAATTCCTTTCCCCGACCGCCGGAACAAAGCTTTCAAGAAGCGGAGATACTTTGGGAGCGCCATCCGAGCCAAGCCTCTCTCCCTTTCGCTTCTCTGAGCTTCCCCCATCCGGAAACTGCTCACTGCCTTGAGAAGGCTCAGAATCCACGCACACCAGAGGATAAAGTTGGTTTTCTTCTTCCGAAAGGATATTGTGATGTGAGCCGTGATCAATGGCCTAATGAGATTGCTTTGGAACTTGAAGTGTGTGGTTTGAAACTCACTGTTTGGAGTCGGCCTGCGAGCAGGGCTAAGAGGAGGCACATTCACCGGGGAGGAGGGGAGATTAACAGGAGACAGGGTAGGGTCCTCAGAACAACTTGCCTTCGAACGCCTTCGACTACCTCGGCGCCCCCTAGATCGATTCCCCACTCTCTAGCGAACCATATTGAGGTGCGTGGATGGAGGCACAAAACTGCACAGGACACAGACGGGAGGGCAATAAGATTGCTCCGGGCACCAATTCGAGTGCACAAGATGGGCCTGAGAGGACGATAGGAGCCGCCCAATTCAGAATTCCAGAGCAGTAGAGAGCTTTCCGTAGATATCAACATTTAAACTGCCATCAAGGGCCGTAACATTATAAGACCACAGCTAGGATATCGGGGTACATGCATGAAGCTTGCCTCTGTGAGCAGAGACATGCTTTCCCCCATAATCCACATCAAACCAGAACCTAGAACATGAAGACTGAACACTCATTGTGGGAAAAATGACCGAGAGCGCCATGATTATAACCATCAATGCGTCACCTTGAACAGAGCAATTCATAAATGCAGATATCCTTCCAAATCTGCTTGTCTTAAGATTATCCTTCTCGCGCCGGGTGAAATTCTGGGAAGCCACGCTACCCTGCAGCTGGCAGTACCAAACCTTATTGTCTGTCATGAGGTGCCTTAAGTTCATTAATTTCACCCACATTCGGGGGGAATGTTTAGATTGTTACCCTAATAGTTATTGACAATTACACATTGATGATAAATCAATGTCTTTGAATGAATAAAGTTTTGTTTAAGATTTCATGCACATGCAAGAAAACTACAATGATTGCAAAACTAAATACTAGTTTAACCATGCATACTTATGACTGCAAATTCTTGAAGGTGATAAATAACTTAGATTATGATAGAGTAGTGTCATTAAAGTGGTTTATTTGAGGGTTTCATTAACTTAATGACAGTAGTAATTAGATGATGATGATTACCTTGTTTATTTAAACTTCACAACTCTACTAATTGATGATTCAATGCTTATGTTAGCTGGTATGCACTAATGATTGTTGATTAGATGCATATGTGTAAATTAAAGGACATGTTTCATGAGTTAGAAACTATGGAAATGTTAATGATTAAAGTATTGTTCTCTTAGTTGTTGTTTTAGATTCAATGCTTATGTTAGTTGGTATACACTAATGATTGTTGATTAGATGCATATGTGTAAATTAAATGACATGTTTCATGAGTTAGAAACTATGGAAATGTTAATGATTAAATTACAGTTCCCTTAGCTATTGTTTTGGAGAAACAACTTTATGGCAACTTCGTTTCAACATCTAGAAGATGTATCCTTACTTATTATATTACCTTTTATGCACAAAATTGGTTTATGGGAAGTAACAGGACCAACACATTTTTACATTGATATTGACATAGATGCATGTGAAAGTGAAATGCATTATGAATGTATTTGATAAATGTTTTGTGCATAACAAAATTTTATAGAAGGTATGGTTTTATTACAAATAATTATGTTTAATGTTGTTGATGTGATTAAGTAGGGGTAGCTTAATGACAACATAAGAACCTATGAAAGGGAAAAATGTTGCAATGTGATTTACAACTACAATTTAGAAAGTATAATGTTATGATATACAAAATATGGTAATGTTTTTCTAAATTGCATGATAGTTATTTTTGAATATTACCTGTATGACATGTGTTGTTAGCTATGATTTCCTATTAACGTTACTTTTACAGATTATGGCTATGGGACCCAAGTTAAGGGTAAGCTATGAATACATGATGTACATAAATGTTCCTTTACTTTAATGATAATGTGCATATGGTCAATTATGTAAATTACAGTGGGAAAGGTTGCTAGAAGAGAATTTCATATGCTAGACTGTTTTGGACAATTGTAAAAGAATAGGGGGCCTTGGGTTGATGGTGGTTTCCTGCCCGTATTTCCTCTCCCTAGAGATAGATGATCTTAGCAAGGGAAAAGAGTTGGACAAGATAGTGAAGTGGGGAAAAAGCCAAAGGCAACTATGTTGATTTTGGAGCTTGCTGGAGGAGGCCCAAAATTTCTCATAGATGGAACGCTGTCAGAGGAATAGGCATGACACTGCCAAGAGGAATCATGTATTAGACCTTGTGTGGTCATTAGAATTCTTGAGTTGGTTAGCTAGTGGAATTCCAGATTGGACCCATATGATCTTTGTCAGAGAATTGTCTAGATGTGAAAATGGCTTGATTTCGTTGTAGAAACCAGTTCCCATAGGTTGGGAGGAGCATTATTTTGCCACTGTGGTTCTCATAGCAGAACAAATTAACTAATCAATTACGTGTTGTGAATTTAATGTATGTCCGTGTACGAATTTTATGTACATCTTGATAAGAAGAGAGCCTAGTGCTCAGAAAGGAATTACTGAAAGTGTGAGTTCCTTTATTATGTTACCAATCTTGTGAATGTATTTAGCGGGGGCTAAGATAATATGCACTTGGTGCAGTTTTTGATCATTTTGACGATTGGAGAAATAAGCGCTCTCTGAGTGCTTGTAGAAGTACTGTGTGGATTCTTTAGCAAGGGCTAAGACAATTTGCACTTGATGCAGTTATTGATTTTTTTGATGGTTAGATAGCTAGGTGCTCTCTGAGTACTTTTGGAAGTATTGTGATTAAAATATCATCCAACATTGCATAAATTAGTGATAGTTAAAATATTTCATTTGATTTAAAATGTTGTGACTAATGTGATTATGTTAGACTTGTTGATCATACACTACAGGGTGCTTGCGCGGAGGTCATGAAACCACTGTAGGTGCTCGCTGTTGGGATGCCAAAGCATTCTTAATGTGTTTGCATAAAAATGACCATGACTTCCAAGACTAATTGGTAAGTAATGGTAAGTTGGTATGCATATTTTGTTTTTATCTCTAATAATTAAATAATGACTAAGTAATGGAAAATAGAAATTGCTTATTTTTGTAGCTATAAATGCTTATGACTACTGATAAAAACATTATTGTTTCATTTAATGTTATTTAATGGAAATGAAACTCCTTCATTTTGAAGGGCAAAGATCCCCTTTTTGGTTGTTTAGATTGCTATATCATGTGTAAAAGTTAAGTTATAGTTGGAGAAGAACACCGAGGACGATGTTCTCTTTAAGGGGGGAGTATGTAATATCCCTATTGTAAATTACCATAGAAATTCTCGTAAAAATCGTGAATTTGCAAAATAATAATATTTATCTCAATTGGTCATGAACCAAGAATTCGTTTGGGAATTTAAAAGGTTTACCTTATAGTTTGAATTTTTGTTCTGATCCATTAATAACCTTCCAATGTATAATAATATATAAAAAAGGGAATAGTTTATTGGTAGGTGGCTCTAAACAGTAAAGGGGTAGAATACCAATGGAAACGATTGAACTACCCTGTAATACATACCTTTGAAAGTCTTGGGAAGAGGCAATTAATGGTTGACATTCACTTGATTTTCTTGTTGGAATAACCTTTTTCTTACCATGTCTCTTCTTGAAAATATGGGTGAATGCTATGGGCCGGGGGAACAAAGTGATTTTGGAGCTTCTGATCATTTGAAACGTAAGCTTCAAATTGGTATGGTCCTGTACATGACTCTCTCTCATTGGTCGAGAGGTTACAAGAGGTTAAGGAAGCATCTAATTATAGTTTTGGTATGGGATTTATGGAGTTGAAGAGGGCGGGGTTAGATCACACTTGAGTTTGGAATGGAAATTTTCGGCCAAAGCATTGGAAAAATTGGGAATCAAAGGCCTTCCCCACGACATATGCTTAGCAAATCTACTGGATATTGCAAGTACGATGCAGAAGGAGCTGTGCACATGGCCCTTAATTGATCCAACAACTTCTATCTTTTCAACGTGTGAATGACAATCGACCCTTTGAAAGATAAGTAACCATGCAATTTTTGGAAAAAAGAAATGTGTTTATTTGCTCGTCCTTGAAATAAATTTATATGTTTATTTTTTGCACACAGAAAGTAGTTGTTTTATTTAGAAAAAAACACATATTTAGATGTAGAGAAAACAATAACTAGTTACATTAGTTTTTTTTTTGTTTGAAAAGAGAAGGTGTTCACATATATAAAAGGAAGTAACTATGGGAAAAGAAAGATAAGTTATTTTTATGCACAAAATAGAACTATTGTGTTTGATATTTCTTGAAAATAAATAAGTATGCATTATATTTCTTAAAAAAAAGAAAGAAATATGTGATTGCATGCATGAAAAAAAAGGTTAGAATAAAAATGTTTTCAGATAGGGTTATTTTTATTTTTAGGGTTAAACAAGACATTACATTACAACATTTCTACCATACTGAACTCGAGAGCACATATCAGCACAATCATGACAATGCTTGTTTATACACATACTTTATAAAAATATTATTTACAGTTGATTATTATTATTATTATTATCTAATTTTTAAGGTCACGACCAAGCCATACACCAAATTGGTATATGAGACCCCCTTGTTTGTGGGACAATGGACCCACCTCCGCACAACAATTTGACTGCTACTGCTAAGTCTACGAAGGCACACATACTCTATTCCCTCTGGTTTGAACCTGTCACCTCTTACGAGGAAACACTTGCTCTTAACCATTAGGCCCACTCAAACTATAATTTATTATTATTGTGCTTATTAATGCGATTTCATTATTTTAGCATAGGTAAGTTTAATAAAACATTTATGCAATAGTGACAATTGTGTTTGATATTGGAAAATCATTCATCTTATTACAAATTTCGATTTACATATAATATATTAGGTTTCTTAAATTGTAAATATGAATTGGTCCACTTTATTTTCAAATCTGTGGAGGTGTCACCCTATAGAAGGATACAAGCAATATGAAAGCAAGTCCCATCACCAATATTGGAAAATCATTTATCTTGTTACAAATTTAGATTTACATATAATATATTAGGTTTCATGAAATTGTAAATATGAATTGCTCCACTTTATCTTCAAATTTATGGAGGCATCATCCTATAGAAAGATACAAGCAATATAAAAGCAAATCCCATCACCAACTCCAGCCCTAAAATTTTAGTGTTTAAAATAATTTGCAAATAATCTCAGACTATTTATTTTGAATATTTTATCCCATTAATTTACCAATTTGTATCATTACATATTTATTATCTCAATTATTAATTTGTATCATTAAATATTTATTATCTCAAATTATTAATTGAAAAAAAAACTGTGGAATAGAACATTGTGGTTATGTTTGGCGTATTCCATGAAATTTGTATCCTGACCCTATTTTTAAGACTTTTTGACCATTGCAAATTACCTTGCACATCCGAATCATTGGCGCATATAGAAGAGTTTCGACAAGCTTCGCGAAGGATAAGTGTGGAGAGCAGGAGGTGAAGGAGTCGGAGGAGGTTCGATTCCATACTCCAATTTACTCTCATTCACAAACTCGATAGTTGGGTCTCAGAGCTGTGACTACGCCATTCTTCAAAAGTAAACCTTCCTTCCTTTCTGTAAGTAAGCTTCCAGGTTTTTTTCATTCCTTATTGTATATTGTCGGCTGGACCAGTAAAGCTTAAGTGCTGTATTCAAAAGAAGCGTGCTAGGGCACAGGGATTTCGTTGCAGCTTCAATTCCCGCAAAGACTGGGATTTTAGTTGTAATGAACCTCTATTTGCGAAGAATGAAGTTAAGGCAGTTTAGAGACCAGGGTTTAAATGAACCCCTTTTTCCTATAAATGACTCTTACCCCCTAGTAAAGCCCAAGCAAATGTAACCTTCGTAATGGAGCTCCCTATATCATTTCAGTTCCGGTTGCATGGATTTATGTTGCTTTCTGTGTGTTTTGATTTATGTTTCCTCTGTTTTGGGCAACTGCCCAGTGGTTATCCAGAGAATTGAACCTCTTACTGCCGGCTTTCAAATGCCATTTACCCACAAATGTAAAACCTAAATTTGAAAAATAGCAGCTTTCCGAGGAGATTTTAGTTTCGTTTTCCAACATTATCGTTTCTTCCTTCTGCTCTCACCAGCAGAGAAAATTTTATACTGTGTATTTTGGTTAGTGAAACGCAAATTGGTTAGACGAAGGGAATATGAAATTGTGTCGCGTGGAGTACAACAACCATATAAATGTGGTCTCTTCTCTGTTTTAAAGCAATTCTCAATCGGGTGTGGCACGACTGCTGGGATTGGAACCCAGTTCATCGTAGTGGTCCCTAGTTACAGCTAGACCACGGCCTGTCTGAATTTTTATTGCCCGTATGGGCAAGAAAACGCCGGCGTTATAGGTTTTCTTATGAGATTAGAGTCTCGATTCCTGGTTATCAGCATAGTTACCACACACAAATTTGGATTCGAATTCGATACGATTTGAAAAAATAAAAATAATTCGTACTGAAAATTTCAACTTGAAAAAGTTACGGGAGTATATATCTCACGAACATGAAAAACCATGCAAAAGATTCAAAATTTTTGTTGGTTTATATCAAATAATTATGGGCAAGTCCAGAAGTATTTCCAGCGGGTTGCAACTACACAAGATTTTTTGGATGAAAAATGCATTTATTTTTGCCTGCAATGTGTTTTCTGTGAATTTCAGAATTCCAAATTAAATGCTTGTGGATTCCTATGGGAGATGTTTATTTTTTTGAAGGGAAAACCATTATTTTTCGCATGCTAGTTTTTTTTTAGAATGTTGCAATTCTGTATTGATTTGCATGATGAATTCTGACTAGGATTTGGATTTGGATAGAGTCAATGATCGAATTGAATCCAAATTGACATGAACATTTTACCAAATTGCACCTGTTGAATTTCTGTATGGAGATGGTCTATTTGGCCAAATTTAGCTATTATGGTTATCCGCATGTGCAGTTGTAGGGACTTGTGCCGGGAATAATGACATTGCATCCACAAGTTAAGGACCTCTTTGACCAGGAAAGGATGAGCAATGGCTTATTGTTGAGAACAGCTGAGGATGGTGTTGCTGCAAAAGTGCAGTCTGTATGTCCACAGTATTAGGTCTTGTTGGTGTTCTATGTTGTCTTCCACTGCTTGAACCTTTGCTTTCCCTTTCAAGGGTGACATGATGGATAGATGATGATATCCATAAAGTGCCATAAATGGGGACATTTTTGATGATGTATGAAAGGATGTGTTGTATCACCATTCTGGAAATTACAATTAAAGGGTCCAGCAGACAATACAAAAACGAACATCGAAATATAATAATTAAATATCTAGGGCTATACATAAGGTCTAGGGCTTAACATTAAGGCTTCTTCAAGTAAGTTGTCTGCATTTCATAATAACAACATAAGGTTCATCCCAAGTCGATTCTTTCCTTGTCTTTAAAGAAGACAATCCTCTAAGATTGGTCCTTTGACTCCATAGGCCAAAGATTTGTTTCCTAAGTCTAAGACCTATTTCTAGCAATCATCATAATTTGGACTCAGCATTTACTTGGGATATCCCCTCATGATGAAGGAGAGCTGGCCAAAGGAGAGTGAAGGAGATCTGTGGTGATAGTGGGTAGCCCTTCCTTTCTACCTCTATGGTTCTATTTTTGCTTTGGATTTTGATGTAACCAAGGACCTTTATTGTGCTCGTTTCCCTTCTTCCACAGATTCTCTGTTAGTTTGTTGCTCTTTTAGTTTGCATTCTCAGTTTCTGCAACCTTCTATCAACCCACAAAAGAATTTTTTGTCAATAGAATCAACAACAATTCCCATTATCTAACATATCAGAATGTTGGTTCATGAATTATTGGGATTTCAAAACTTTCCCCACACAACGAAACACTTTCAGAAAATCATTGATGCAAATCTGTCTTGAAAGACAAACAATTTCACTGTCAATTGAAGTTTGTTCCCTAGGGTATCGAGTGTTGGGAATCAGGTATCAAAGAGTTTAACGCACAAACTTAACTTTAGGTCTAACTGATATGGGACCTTGCAAGTGGAACCCCAACTATCAGAGATCGGGAATTGGGATTATCGAGCGATTTGGAATCTCAGGTGTCGATATTGGGGATTTTTTTTTCTAATGCATAAACATAAAGTTTTGTTGTGATCCCATATGGAACTTTGCTATGTTGGAACCTTGATTATCGAGGATTGGGAGCTGGGATACCAGATGGTCAGGCTATTGAGTATCAATGATCAAAGTTTCAAAAGATCGGGAATACACATTCCTTCGTCAAAGTTCTGACATAACTCTTTCTTGACATTAACAAAAAGTTAAATGACAGATTTGGTCCTCGTCAACTAACGTTTTGGGTGTCGAGTGTCAGGATTTCTACTCTTTTCTTATAAAAAAAGACTTGTGGCAAGCCTGACTCAGTAAGGAACTTAACCTTAGAACTTCGAATTTCTGGTTACCTTTGTCTGTTGGTGACCTTGCATGACTTATACTAGTTTCTCCACCCGAATTCCATTATGACACACATACAAAATCAATTTTACACAAAAAAGGAACTTTACAAATGTGATCGTGATTGGGAGATCTGCAATTTCATTAATGAACCTTCAAAAGGATTACCATTACAGATTCATTGTTACTCTATTCTCTCTTCTCTCTCTGACGTTGTGATCATGTAGGATTTTTTATAAATTAGAATGATTTGACCTAACAGATCTCGTTCAAGTCTTCTAAGTTTAGAAATATCCCAACAACCTCTAACTCCTCATAATTTTCCTAACACTACTACTAAAAAATACTTATCTATCTTATTACATGGCAAGGATGATATATTCATCAAATCTTCGAAAGAAACCAAATCCTTCTTTAACTATTACATCTTAGGAAAATAATAAGATTACAACTTTAAATTACAATGAGGAATTCAACTTCCTCTCATAAATCCTAAGACACTTTTGAGGTCAACTATTGGCTTGGAAGAGATGCTCTTTCATCAGAATTTATCACATAATGTAAGGGTTTGAGTGGTAACATTTTGGTGTCATTTATGGGGATCAAGTCCATTTCCCGGGTTTAGTAGACTTGGCTACAATGATGTGATGGGGAGATTTGTTTGAAAATTTAGCATTCTCATCTAGTGATTGTATTGGTATGAAAATGTATGGATGAAATATGTTTTACATATTTCATATCAACATTTCGTTTTGAATATTTAGAAGGAAATTATTATGGCATCATTTAAAAAATAGATGCATACTAGAGTGTATGCCCCTTCAAATTTTTTGGTTATTCTTGTGTATCCAAATAAGGCCCCTCTAAGATGGACCAAGCATGTTCCAAAGTTTCATGTAGACATTCATCTTGTGGCACATCATATTGCATCATTCATGGATCATATTTCAAAGCTCTATATAGAGCATGAAGATGCATGATGAGATTGTTGCTGAAAATTTTAGCTAGGGGAAGGTCTTCTGTGGCTCGTGCCTTAGCCAGAAAGACCACGAGTCGTGTTTCTTTGACCATGGAGCGAGTTCGTGGAGATGGTGAGCGTGTTTCCAGTTTGCGGGGAATAACTTCACAAGTTCATGTGTAGTTTTGGAGGCAAATTACGTGGTCCCTTCTTCAGTTTGACTACAAGAGCGAGTGGCAATTCGATTTTGGAAAGGACGAATTGGGAACTTCAGTCCTTGATTGATGGAAGGACGAGTTATAACTTCACTGATGATTAGAGAGAGAACCAATTCGACTTAGTTAACTAGACAATCACAACTCAAGTTCTAAATTTGTAACTTGCCTATTATAGCATGGATTACATCTATAAAAGAAGGATGAAGGCACAAAGTTTATTTGTCATTGAGTGCACGCGTTTGTGTAAGAGCTCTTTGCTTGTGGTGTGCGTAGCCTTGAGGAGCAAGAACACACATGTTTATTGAGCAGATTTGCGCTAGGGTTTAGGAGATTTTGTGCGCAAGGAAATAGGTCCTAGTCATAGTTTTAAAATTCGGCCGATTCGAAACGGAAACGGCCGAGTTGATTCGTTTCATTGCCCAGAAATGTGACTCGGTGGAGGAAACGGTTCAGTAGGCCGAGTCAGCCATGACTCGGCCAACTGGGCCGTTTCCGTATTGACTCGGCCGAGTCATAACCAGCGGCCCGTAACCCCATCAAAACAACGATTTGACATTTTTTTAATGAAATTTTGAAGTGTTTGTTGATTGGTTTGGACTCCAATGTGTTTTATGAATTAGGTAAATGTGACATTCTCCTTAATCTTCATTTTCATCCTTTTACTTAAATTTTTAACACTATCATGAAATGACTTAGGATGTTTGAGAGTGGTTTCAGCCTTGTTGGATTTCATACGGAGAAAGTAGAATTTTAGATTCCATTCAAAATCCAGCAGACTTATCAGGATTTCAGGATTGGAGGATTGCAATGTTTCCATTGAATTTTGTCATGTATTAGGGTATGGAACTCGTATTTAATCAAGAGCACCAATCCCTCTATGTACCTTGATGTTAGTGACATTGGTTGTTGAACTCCTCTGGGATTCGCTCCCAAACCAGGAGCTTCTGAAAATGTCGCTCCCACTCCCATTTTCTCTCTTGCTCCCCCCTTTCGCTCCTGCTCCCAAGTAACACTGAGCCAGATGATGTTGGCAACTCTAGCAGTAGCCAGTAGTACTTGGTCACAGACTTTTGTTGTAGAGGCCATTTATAGCCTCCTTGGTTATGTGTTTTTGTTTTGATCTCTATATTATGACGGGATGTATTGGACAATGAAATTAGGGCCATTTGATATAATGGATATATTCAAGAGCCTACTTGATATATGTTGTCTTCTATCTATATCTATGCTGTGGTTTGGAACATGAATGAAAACTTTAAAATTATGTGTTTTTATAAAAATAAATATTTAATGTATTTTTTACAACGACCGAGTCATTGAAATCGAGCCGGCCGAGTCACTAAGTAGATGCAAAATTTTGTGGAAAATTAACAATTGTTTTTGCATAGCTTGGTAGGAGATGCAAAGGATTGGTTAGATATATTGGCAAAGGGGAAATATCATCTTCTGAGGTGTTATTCAAGCATTCCATAAGTAGTGGGATCTTAGCTACGAAGAAGAAGAAAGGGTTAAGGATCCAATGGAAGCTTGCCAATGCTTGAATGTGAGAGACCTTTCCGGTTCTCTCTTGGCAAGAATCAAAGACAAAAGTGAAGAGTTGAGGTCCTTGATCAATTATATGAAAGAAAAACATGGTGGGTTAGACCAAGAAAAGCTTCTAAGTGATTCTTATGAGGATGTCAAACATTCTCTTTCACCACATGAGCCACATGTGCATAATATCCATTTCATCCTCTATTGAAGTCTGAAGACCAAGGCTTGGTAAGCCATGTTCCTTTCCAAATTTTTGAATTTAACAGTCCAAATTTTATGATTTGGGAAACACAGATTTTGTGAAAAAGCCTTTGGAAGATGAATATTTTTCAGGTGATCTCATCCCCTCATATGAGCATGGAAGTAAAGAGGATGGGGACTTGAGAACCCTCTTTTAGAATGGGAGGCATAGATGGGATTTGGATCGTCATGTTCTTCATGGAGATCCCATCTATGACGCTGGTAGTGGAAGTTATAAGGCCGAATTTTCAGATTTGGTGTATGTTCGACAGCCAAGCATGGTGGAGGTACGTAAGCCATTTTCCTTTGTAAGTGAACAACCATATCCTCTCATCACTATGTATGGTATCATAAAGGTGTTCTTCATGGCAATAATGATGTAGAATTTTTCAGCCATATTTTCTCATAGATGGAGCAGATCTTTTGTCTCACAAGGGGAGTGGTGTTGATCATATAAAGGTGCAGAAAATTTCCAGCCACTAATGTTTTCATCTTTTGATCAAATTGTGCATGAAAATTCAGCTACAAGATATATTTTTAGGGCTGAAAAATGTAAGGGACAATAGTGTTTTCAAATTGTGGTTGATTGCAGAAATTTCCAGCCACACCCAAAAAGGGTTTCAACCCCCAAGTCATGATCTGAATATTTTTTCTAGATTTGAAATTTTGTCTCATATTTCATGTACATATGTGATAAAGGCAGTGTTACACTGAGTTTCCGGGATGGGGAAGTGCGGGAGCGGGGATACACACATGGGGGATGTATATAAGCAACCCCAAAATTTAGGGAAATTTCGGGGAAACGGGGGGACGTCGAAGTCATAAAAAATATAAAATAACTAAAAAATTAATATATAAAAATAAAAAATAAAATCTTATCAATATGTCAATAACTAAATAGTAAATCTCGTGATTATGAAATGTACATCTAAATTGAAATTCATCATTTCGTATTAGATTATTATGAATTATCATTTCTGCAATGTACAACTAAAAGTAAATTGAATCCATCATTTGACATTATGCAATGTTGCATCTAAATTCATCGTTTGGCATTATAAGGTACTTCTAATTTAAATTCATCATTTGAAAATTGAAATTATGCAATGAACATCTAAAAGTAAATTCATCATATGACAATGAAATTATGCTGAAGTCTAAAGCAATGTTATCAAAACCAGACCGGTCATCGAACCAATAGACCCCCCAGATCGGGAACTGGTCAAAACTGGACTGGAATTGGTAAAAAAACTGAACCAAAAAATAGGTCAACCAAAAACACATAAAATATTCAAATTTTAAAGGAAAACATATATATTCATGTGCATCCATATGAATCCAAATCATTTATATACAAATACACAAAAGTTCTCATTTATATAGCATGTAAGGGTGCATATAACCAAAATAGCACTCAGTGCAATTCATCTCTAAACCAAAAATACATCAACAAATAAGCTCCACATGGCCTCGAGCATCCAAAAAAAATCATGCTACAACAAATACCTACATATCATCAAAATCATGCCCTATATTGAGTTCTTTGTCATCAATATCACCCTCTAAGCATTAAAATAAGATAGAAAAAGCATAGCATGTCAAGTCAAGATTTTGTTTGGGCGACGAGTACTTTTTTTAGTTGGCTCACGATAGAGGAGTTTGACAACCAATGCATTTCCTCACTAGGGAAATGTTTCCCTTAGCGTTTCTCCACATTTCTCTAAAATGGGGATGTGGGGAAACATTTCCCCAAGAGTTTCCCTATCCTGGAAGCGTGGGGGAGCTAGGGGGCGCGCTCCCCACCCTGAGGGATGCTTTCCTGTGGAATATTGGATAAAGGGCAACAAAGAAGATTATTGCAGACTTTTGTTCGAGATATCTAAACCATTATTGTTCGAGGGTGATATGGATGATGTCTCATGGTTTGATGTGAGGTTGTTCTATGTTTACTTAAGGGATGATATTCACACCAACCTTATCCAACAGTGTATAGAACAAATGTGTAGTGGAAGATGCCAATCTTTGCATGATCTTGATGTTCTTTTCCATTTGTAGGAACCCACTTTCCTTTCCAGCCAAGCATTGATGGAGATTCAAGCCCATGTGAATTTGATTTTTCATGTCTCTTTGTTGTGGTGTGTGGCAGAACACAAGGGAAGACCTCATGTTGTTGATGAACTCATTTAGTGGTTTCATTTGCTATTTGACTTAACCAAGCATTGACATTTTCCTATTTTTGAGTAGGGTAGGAAGAAGAAACTCGAGTTGTGAGTATTAGGTTTTATTTCATGTCCCCTTTGGCATTTTTGGCTTATGCCTTTCTTTGTAAAAGCCATTTTTGAGACAAGAACATTGTGAAATTTTGATGCGGGGTTACGAGATGAGAGTATGGGGTTACGAGATGAGAGTATGGGACCCATCTTGCCATATTTTTATTCTTCTTCGTGTAAGTGGATATGTCAAGTATGCCAGAGGTTTGAGGTTCTCTTAAACTCCCGATTAGAGTGCATGCCCCATTTGGAGCTAGTTGTTACCCCTTAGTTTGTATGAGGCCTTGTACTAGGTTGAAGGCCCTACACATGTAGGTTGCATTTGGAGAAATATCATATATTTGGAGCCATCTTGTTGTTATTTGGATGCATATATATCATGGATCATTTAGATCATGCACGTAGTAGGCACATAGGTTGGTTTGATGGAACACTTGGGTTGATGAAGGGCATGACACTTGTGCACACTCTCTTAAGACATCTCATTTGTGACAATTAGAGGTGTTGACCACTTTGTGAGTGTTGGGGTGTTTAGTGAGATGTTGTCCACTTGCATATATGTTCACACTTGAATTGACCCCTTCGCACAATGCATGGAGAGGGACTTCCGATTCTAATTGTATTTTTAGCTTTGGGGTAGTGCTTGGTTGTTGGGAATGTATGCATTCATATTAATCTTGGTGTACATTGGAGAGGAGTAGGTATTAACTTGGAGTTATTGACTTTTTGGCCGGATATTAGTTGAATCGTGCACCATGGGTTCTATCATGGTTTTTAATTGGATGGATGTGATGGATGTTTCTTATCTTGGAGTCCTTGAAAGGTGAGATGCCTTTTGGAGGAGCACTCCACATTTGCACACTTACCTAGAGTGCCTCATCTTGTTGCACACATTTCTAGAGCATCTCCTTCACCCATGGTTTTTGAGGTGGTTGGTGGTTTTGGCACACACTTTCACCTTATAACTCTTGGTTTTGATTATTTTATTCTTACTTTGAAAGTGTCCCACCTTTGATGCACATTCTCCCAGGTTGTCCCACTTTTGGCACTTGGTTTGAGGAGGCTTTCTTGACCCATGGTTTTTGTAGTGGTTGGTGGTTTTGGCACATAGTTTCACGTTGGCTCAATAGTTTCACCTTATAACTCTTGGTTTTGAATATTTTATTCTTACTTTGAAAAGTGTCCCACCTTTGATGCACATTCTCCTAGGTTGTCCCACTTTTGGCGCTTGGTCTGAGGAGGCTTTCTTGACCCATGGTTTTTGCAGTGGTTGGTGGTTTTGGCACATAGTTTCATGTTGGCACATAGTTTCATGTTATGACTCTTGGTCTTGATTATTTTTATTCTTACTTTGAAGAATATCCCACTTTTGGTGCACGTTCTTCTAGGTTGTCCCATTTTGGCCCTTGGTTTGAGGGGAGGTGGTTGCTTGCATATGGATTAATGCCATTGGTACACATTTTGAGGACATCCTTTTCTCTGAGGACATTGTTATAGCAACCAAAGGGGCCATTATTGCACACATCTGCATGAGGTCCATTGTTTGAAGAGTTGGCTATTACATTAGAAGAAGCATCATAACTAACTATTTTTGGTATCTTAAGGTTGTTGAATCATTAAACTATTAGAAATATTGAGGGGGGTGAATCAATATTTCTTTACAATTGTTATATTATGCCAGTTAAGATCACTAGTTAAATCAGAGCACAAGATGTAGAACAAGAAAACAATTTTATTAATGAAAATAATGAGGACTCCAATCCTCTTATACAAACTCAAGCTCCAACTTGTACAACAAAATCTGTCCAATTTCCTCAAGGCTCCAACCTTGAATGAAAACTCCAATTCATAAATATCAATCTAGGCTCCAACATTGTATGAGGACTCCAATCCTCAACTATAAATCCAGGCTCCAACATGGTCTTCAAGGTCTGCTTCAAGTCTCCTTCAAGAAGGATTACAATGTTTGCTTCCAAATTTTTGCTTCAAGACTCTTCAAGAAGTACTCCTTAATATCTTCACAAACTGCTTCAGGGACTCTTCAAAGATCACCTTAAAGTCTGATCAAGGCCTTCTTCAAATTTGGTCCAATGTCTGCTTCAAAGATCACTTCAAATTTGCTCCAAAGGTCTGCTCCAGCTAATGGTCAAGGATTCTTCAAACGAGGGGTCCAAAATCAACTTTAATTTTGCTACCAATCTACTACAAGGGTAACTAAAACTGCTCAAACAACCTTCCTAACTCAAGCCACAAATTTCTTCGACTTAGCTCCTCAATTTGCTTCAAGAAATTTGCATCAATATCAAATTTAGTTCTCAACCTCCAACTGCCAAGAATTGGAATCTTTTTCACAATTTGTATTTGTCTCAGTAACGACAGATTCAAACTCTCTTACTCATTGAACTTCTGGTTTGGTCCTTTGGATCAGTTTTAAACCTTGAATTTCATCATGAGAACTTTTGATTACTTTAGTTCTGTCACATATGCTTGCCCTCTTGCACAGGAGATCCTAAGGAGTAGCAATTTTGCACATTTAACTCTTTACTCAATTATCCTTATAGTGGATCCATACAATTTCACTTTCAACGCAACCATGGTTTCAATCATTTTACTAATGATTATTCCATAGCTATGACAACCTGGGGGGAGAACAATCTTTACAACATGGTCTAGTTTTGGTCTGTGCTTTACTACCAAACTCGTGATTCAATTATGTGCCGACACATTGTCACAAACCTTCACTTCCAAAACCCATGTTTTATACAATTCTCGACTATGTTATTTACAAACTCTGTCACAAATAAAAAACGAAAATAATGCCCACTATAGGACTTAAAATTGTAATCTCTTTCAAACGTTTAGCCCCAAATATTCTACAGGCAACCTGAGATCACAGGGTAAAATTATGTGACAAAAGGAGGCCGAGATTGCTCCTATTTCAGTCTTGAAGTCTCCTTCTAGAGAGTTGAATTCTGGGCCACATGAGAGCTAAAAATTTCTGCTGCTAGGAGGTCGAAGTCTGAACAAAGGTGCTTCAAAAGACTGATCAAGAAATCCCCCAAGAACCCTTTAACCAAGAACATAAAATAAACCCAGTGTTTTTCTTCAATCCACTCCTTGGTTCATGAAAAATGTGTTGAGAAATCTAGGGGCAGCTAGATTAGGTGATTTCTCTTACTTTGATAACTGCTTGTGATTTATTTTTACTTAACTTGATTAGGTTCTTCTTTCACTTAATTATAATTAGTGTTGTTATCATAAAAAGACTACCAAACAATAAAGAATAATGAGACAAGAGGACACAAGATATAGGCTATCAGCGAAGGCCAAAACTTGTTCTCTTGAGAGGAAAACCCACAAGAACTCCTCTTCTTATAGAACTTCAAATAAGACCAAGTCAGGTTTCTCCTTTGGAGAAGTTCCCTCTAGCAAAATCAATCCAAGTTAACCCAACTTCACAACTGTGGCAATTCTCTTCTTCGACCTCAACTTCAGACCTGCAACTATGACTGCAATTTTGACTACTGCAGAAACCCTAGTTTCTGCACATGTGGGAGAATGTGGTGTTATTACCCTTTTCCTCTCCTTCGCTTGAGATAGCTTCTTGTCATAGGCAATTCAGCTTGCAAGGGAGACTCCCTTTAGAGACAAATCTTGACTTATTTGTGTGATTGCGATTCTATTCTTGATGCAGCAAGATTGATGCCCTAACTTCGCACGTGTGAGTAAAGAAAAACCCAAAGCAATTCTTGAAATGCTTCGATTTATCTTTCTTCTTGTCTCCTCATTTTTCGCTTGATATGAGACTTCTTCTTGTCTTTAGATCGAACTTCTTAGATGTGAATGGATGTCTTGTGAATGAGGCCGAGTACTCCTATTTATAGGCTTCTTCGAGTGCCCTAATAGACCGACTTGTTCCTCTTGGTAGGCCGACTTGTGATCCTTTGAAGGCCGACTTGTTGTAGCATTATGACAAGGTCTTGGAGGGTCTTTGACTTTAATTTTGACTCAATTAAATTTTTCTTTACAATATATAACATGCCCAAAAGGGGTCTTCCATCCATGTAGACTTCTACTTCAACTATCCTTTCAAGTTTCTATAATGATGTCATGAGCTTTTTTCCAACTTCAATCATATGCTTCTAATATGATGCATTTTGTCATACTTATAATGCTTCTCATCTTGACTGCAATCTTAACCACAGTAGAGGTCTTTTCACCTCCTACTTCTCCTTGCTATGTATCTGAAGATAAAATGCATGAGAAGTCCTAATAGTGAATATCGATCCCTTCTTCCTTCCTGGATTTCTTCTCATCAGTTTCCTTTACTTCTTCGGTGATATGGGCTTCATTCATTTCTTTCCTTTTCTCGTTGCCCTTCTTGAGTTTAGGACAATCTCTCTTGAAATGCCCATATTCCTGACATCCATAGCATTGGATCTTTGACATGTTGATCTTCATCCTTTCCAAACTTTCCTTTTCTCTTGGCCATGGCAACAAATGCTTGAACTTGTTCATTTGATCACACATCGCTTTTTGCATTCAACCTAGTTGCTTCAATCTTACATACCAAAGTTCATTGAATGGAGTAGCTTCCTTCTTTCCATAAATACTTGATGCAAAGTTACCCCATTCATCAGGTAGTGCGTTGAGCACAACGGTGGTCTCTTATTTGTGACACCCTCATAAGATATGAGGCCATCCCCTTCTTCCTTTGATACCTTCATCTTGTATAGCTCGGTTCTCAAAGATATGAATTCTCCAGCAGTACTTACGGAGGATAATTATACTAGCTTATCATAGATTTCTTTTGATTTTTCCAACTTTGCTACATAAGGAATGAGAGGATCCTTGATTGATTCTACAAGGATTCTTTGAGCCCTTATTTCCCCTTTCATATACCTTGATAGTGCTTGAGCTTCTTCTTGTGTTGGTTTGGAGATTGAACCCTTAACATGTCCAATAACTTCATTCTCTATGAGGATTAAATCTATACTCTTCTTCCATGCAAGGAAATTGGATGACCCAACCAATTTATTGGTTTCCTTGCAGATTGAAGTCATTTTGATAGTAGATTCAGACATAGATATAAAGATACTTACTTGTCAAGTGAAGATGCTCCTTTGATGATGATATCTTGAACTCCTTTGATGATGATATCTTGAACTTGATGCCTTGATGATTATTGATGATGTTTGCTTCCTCGAAGATGACCATACTTCTTCTAGAAATGTCTTTCTTCAAATATGCTTAAAATGTGATCTTTCTTCAAAGTTAGGGGGAGATCACCTTGATTTCTTTGATGATGATGGTAATGCTTCTTCTTGCTTCCTTGGGATGTAGAAGTGTAGGATATGGAGACTTCAAGATGCTTCAAATGAGTAGTCCTTCTTTCTTTGAGTGGAGGTAGGGTCCTTCTTGAAAGTAGAGTCTTTGTGGTCTTCTTCTTGTTATTGCTTCTAGATGGTATGATCCTTGATGAGATGGGAAGTCTTCCTTGATGCTCCTTAGATCCTTTATTCAAGATGATTTGTAGACTAATCCTTCTTGATGGTCTGATGTCCTCTATAATGTCTTGAATTTCTTGATACTCCTTTTGATGATCCTTCTTCAAGCTACCTTTCCTTATCTTGTCACCTTAGCTCTGATACCATGTTGAGAAATCTAGGGGCAAATAAATTAGGTGATTTTTCTTACTTTGATAACTGCTTGTGATGTATTTTTACTTAACTTGATTAGCTTCTTCTTTCACATTAATTATAATTAATGTTCTTATCATCAAACAACTACCAAATAATAAAGAACAATGAGACAAGAGGACACAAGATATAGGCTATCAACCAGGGCCAAAACCTCTCCTCTTGATAGAAAAACCCGCAATAACTCTTCTCTTCTTATAGAACTTCAATGACGAATTCCAAGACCTATGACCCTTGACCAAGACTCCTCCAAGACCAAGTCAAACTTCTCCTTTGAAGAAGTTTCTTCTAGTAAAGTCAACCCAAGTCAACCCAGCTTCACAACTGTTGCAATTCTCTTCTTCGAACTCAACTTAAGACCTGCAACTATGACTGCAATTTCGGTTACTGCAGAAACCCTAGTTTATGCACGTGTGGGAGAATGTGGTGTTATTACCCTTTCTCTCTCCTTTGCTTGAGATAGCTTCGTCTCTTAGGTAATTTGGCTTGCAAGGGAGACTTCTTTTAGAGACAAATCTCGGCTTCTTTGTGTGATTGCAATTTGGTTCTTGATGTAGCAAGATTGATGCCTTAAATTCACACGTCTGAGTAAAGAAAAGCCCAAAACAATTCTTGAAATACTTTGATTTATCTTTCTTCTTGTCTCCTCCTTTTTTGCTTGATATGAGACTTCTTCTTGTTTTTAGACCGAACTTCTTAGATGTGAATGTATGTCCTTTGAATGAGGCAAAGTACTACTATTTATACGCTTCTTCGAATGCCCTAATTGGCCGACTTGTTCCTCTTGGCAGGCTGACTTGTGATCCTTTGAAGGCCGACTTGTTGTAGCATTGTTTTGGAGGGTCTTTGACTCGAATTTTGACTCAATTAAATTTTTCTTTACAATATGTAACATGCCCAAAAGGGGTCTTCCATACATGACAATGACTCTTATGACTTGTTGACTCAAGGACAAGCCTTATAAGCACTCAATGGGTGCTTGACTTATACATTTTTTTTTCCTTGAGCATGAAATCCATGACTCAAGAATGACAATAATAAATTTATTTTTCTTCACATCAAATACCCAAAATCATGATTACATATGTCATTATGAAGATCGAACCTAGTGACGTATTTCAACAAAATGAACCACTTGATTTTTCTCCATAAGCCCCAAATTTGTCTTCTCCTTACTTGGACGAGTTTTGCTCTGAAATCTTCTTAATATTCTTTATAGGTCCGAAACTCTGTCTTCTTAATCGAGTTGGATGATTAAAATGGAGGAGTACCGACTCTTATTTATACATGATTATACTGAACTGTCATGTCATTCCTAGAGCCGAATTGTCATATTTTTAGGTTGAAGCCGACCTGTGTATTAACATTTACTTGTATTTGTTTTAGGGCCCGTATAAGGTTAGATTTCATATGGAAGCAATGAAGAGTAGAATATGAATTTGACTGTAGTAGTTGCAAAAGAGCCTTAAATCTTCGAATGGTCAACCATTCCATTCAAAAGTAGCCTACCCTATATTGTAGACAAATCAAAAGACAATTCCATTAGACATACAATTCTGCAAATGATTTCGTGTCAAGATTCTGACCATAGCTCAATACTTTTGTATGAGATCTGCATGCCTTCCTTCCATATTTAAAGCTACAATATCCTTTCGAAAATCTGAAATACGAAGTTTGTCTTATGCTTGACCCATTGAACATGCAAGAGTGATTGTAGTAATTACAAGTTACAACAAAGACTCAAATGGTGGCAGAGCCTTACCATCTTCATTGAATTTGAAACACAGTCAATCTGACTCAGGGATTGACAGTATGTTTGCCAAATATGTTTCAAAGTTCTTTTATTGTGACAAGTTCGGGCTACCAGTAGGACAACCAAAAAGCAGCTCTTTTTACAACAGTCCTCCTCATAGGTAGAGATTTGTTTCCTTATTTAATGTAATGAGATGGAGCACAACTAATGGTAGAAAGTATCTCCTTTTGCTTGGGCCGTTAATGACAACAATGATGACATTTCAACAATCTCCCCCATTGTCATTGATGGCAATACTCCTGCCATTTCTCTCCCTTTCGGTATTCTCTCCCCCTTTGACATCAATGGCAAATGGGGTGCTCCCCCTCTCTGCATCTTTTCCATATGTCCTATCAACTCCCCCAGTCTGTATTATCTCCTTTTGCTCCCAGTCAGTACAATCAAATAGACATCTCAACAACGGTTCATGTCATTTCAAATAGAACTTACAAATCACCATTTTCATAAAGATTCTCCGCCTCCTCCAAATGCTACCCTTGACATATATGGTGTATAACCTGCAATCTAAGCTTCCACATCATGCTCTTGGATGATTGTCCGTTTATTGTCATGATCTTTGGCATAATTGGATCTGAACCAAGGACTGCCATATAGTTGTTCTTACCAAGAAATTTGCCTTTTGCTCATCACCTTAAGCCTTCAAAGAATATTCTTTCTGCTGTATTAAATGCTGGTGTCACTTCTGTCCATCACTTTGATTTGTGGAAATTCATCCCTTAGCGCTGCTCTAGATAATTCACAACACCAAGATACCCTTACTGCTTATACTGTCAAAAGGATTGGATCTTCTTGTCTGCTGGTATCTCATTAAGATACTCAGGGTCTCATACATTTGACTGAAACTTTCATGCCCCAAATAATTCTTTGCTCCTTCCAACAGTACGTATGACCTTGGCGACCAAGCTGATTATATAACCCATGGCACCTAAAGCTTGTTTCACAACCACCCTCAAACTGAATCATGGAAAAGTTGCTAGGGCATCCAAGCAACAACTAGGTCAAGCAAAGAATAACTGAGGAACCTCAATCTCCCCCTTAGTCAAAGTCACTGTCATTATACAATCCTCCATCCCCATTTTGACTTTAGCACTTCAATGGCACCATCCAGATGTGTCACGACTTTGATTTCAAAGTAGAATCATAATTATTTCCAAATGATGAGATGGATGTCAAGAGCAACACAGAAAGTTACAGTAGATCTGAGAGCATGCCATCAAAGTTTGCATATTAAGGTAATCATAAGGATAACATCTATTTGGCTTTCATGGCAAGGCTGCATAGAAGTGATGAACTTCCTTAATTTAGAATAGGATCATGAACAAGCAGAGCTAATTCATGATTTTCTATCTTTGTTTCTACTTGTTTTCTTCTCCAAACTTGGTTAGGTTTTTCAGAGAACTTTTGTTCTTTGATTTACTTAGGAACCCACTTCATGCCACTTCTACAGTCCCGTGTGATCTAACCAAAATTGTGTCATTGATAACATCCTATATTGAACTTAAATAGCGGAATAGCTGAATTGAGATAGCCATTGGAGATTTTATCTTGTCTTCTTTTAGGCTTCCTTCTAGGGTTTTGGTGATAACTTTTGCAATCATTATTGCAGTATGCTCTACAGTCTCTAGCTTTATGACCGAAATTAGTGCATGAATAACAATAACTAGCGAATGTCCTTATGTACCTGGATGAGTAGCATTCTCTCGATCTTTTGAAGTTGTTCTGCCTTGGAGGAGCCTTAAACCTTTGTTGATCCTTACTGCTTCTTGCATTGTGTATGAATCCCTTGAAATCATCTGCATAGCTTCTAGGTGAAGTGGTTCTTCCAACTCGTCTTGATTTCCTTTCTTGTTTTCACTGGGACTAGAGCTCTGAAGGATATGGTTCTCAGGTTTTACCTTGATTTTGCTTTTAGGTGACTTAGGGCTTTCATCATCTTTGCGTCAAGTCTCACCTGTATAGCCAAGATCTGATTTGTCAAATGGTGACCTTTGGCAACTGAGGATGTTATCTAATACTTGCGTGCCCTTCAGATTCTTGTATAGCTTGTCGACTTCATTTCTCAGAGAGAATCTCTTCTTCAAGTTTCTCACATTCTTCCTTTTCTTTCATCATTTGGATCTTCATTACTTCTTCTGTTCTCTTTGCTTCTTCTATCTGAACTTTTAGGGAGTTGACTTCTTCTTCATGTCTCCTTTCTTGTTGATGCAATTTTGCTTCAAGCTTGCTAAAGTCCTTAGATCTTTCTTCTTGGAGCCTGAGAAGACCAACTTTTTCCTTTGTACAGTCAAGGTCTTGATTCTTCTCTTCAAGCTCTTTATTTTCTTTTCTCAATCTATTTATTTCTTCTAGAGCAGCCATAAGCTTCAATGTCCTTTTTATCTATTTCCTTTGATTCATGATCATCCTTGTGCTTTTTTTCCACATATTCTAGTGCTGGTTCAACAGGCACAAAGCCAGATTCTTCATAGAGTTTTTGTAGTTTTTCCCAAAGTCTTTTAGTTGAAGATCATTGGCCCACCTTGCTTTTTACAGAGTTTGATAGACTACTCAAGATTGCTTTCATCATTTTTGTATTGTATTCATTTGAATCTTCTGTAGTTGCGTTTCCATTAACATCTGATTCCCATACCTCATATCCTAGAGCCATCAGATAGTACTCCATTTTGTTGCTCCATGACACATAATTTGTTCCATCGAACAATGGATCTTTACCAATCTGATTTACTTTTGATTTCATCACTGAGGAGGAGATATCTTCAAAAGGTTTGGAGCTTTTCCTTCTTGACATTGACATAGAATCTTTCCAGCTGTTAGGCTGTGCTTGAAGGTACTGAGTCTGATACCAATTGTTGGAAATACTGAGAGAGGGGGGGGGGGGGGGGGTGAATCAATATTTTTTCAAAATTGTTATATTATGCCAGTTAAGATCACTAGTTAAATCAGAACACAGATGTAGAACAAAAAAATAATTTTATTAATGAAAATAATGAGGACTACAATCCTCTTATACAAAAACTCAAGCTCCAACTGTCAACATGTACAATAAAATCTTTCCAATTTCCTCAAAGCTCCAACCTTGAACGAGAACTCCAATTCTCACATATCAATCTAGGCTCCAACCTGGTCTTTCACAAGGCTCCAACCTTGTATGAGGACGCCAATCCTCAAATATAAATCCTTCAAGAAGAATTACAATGTCTGCTTCCAAATTGCTTCTTCAAGACTCTTCAAGAAGTACTCCTCAATATCTTCACAAACTGCTTCAGGGACTCTTCAAAGGTCACCTTAAAGTCTGATCAAGGCCTTCTTCAAATCTGGTCCAAGGTCTGCACCAAAGATCACTTCAACTCTTCTCCAAAGGTCTGCTCCGACTAATGGCCAACGATTCTTCAAACAAGGGGTCCAAAATCAGCTTTAATTTTGCTATCAGTCTGCTACAAGGGCAACTAAAACTGCTCAGACAAGCTTCCTAACTCAGGCCACAAATTTCTTCAACTTAGCTCCCCAGTCTGCTTCAAGAAATTTGCATCACTATCAAATTCGGATCTCAGGCTCCAACTCCCAATGGTTGGGATCTTGTTCACAATTTGTATCTGTCTCAGTAACCACAGATTCGAACCCTCATACTCAGTCAACTTCTGGTTTGATCCTCTGGATCAGTTTTAGACCTTGAATTTCATCATGAGAACTTTGGATTACTTCGGCTCTGTCACATATGCTTGGCCTCTTGCACAGGAGATTCTGAGGAGGAGCAATTTTTCAGAGTCAGCTCTTTACTCAATTTTCCTTATAGTGGGTTCATTCAATTTCACTTTCAACGCAATCATGGTTTCAATCATTTTACTTATGATTACTCCATAGCTATAACAACCTCGTGGGAGAACAATCTTTACAACATGGTCTAGTTCTGATCCGTTTTACTGCTGAACTCGTGATTCAATTAGGTGCCAACACACTGTTACAAATCTTCACTGCTGAAACCCATGTTGTATACAATTCGTGACTCTTATTTACAAACCCTGTGACGAATAAAATGAAAATAATGCCCACTACAGGACTTAAAATTGTAACCTCTTTCAAATGTTTAACCCAAATTTTCTACAGGCAGCCTGAGATCACAGGTTCAAAATTCTGTCACAAAAGGCGGCCGAGACTGCTCCTATTTTAGGCTTGAAGTCTCCTTCTAGAGAGCTGAATTCTGGGCCACATGAGAGCTAAAAATTTATGCTGCTAGGAAGTCGAAGTCTGAACTAATTTGCTTCAAAAGACTGATCAAGAAATCCCAAAGAACCATTTAACCAAGAACAGAAAATAAACCCAGTGTTTTTCTTCAATCCACTCCTAGGTTCATGAGAAATGAATCACTTGATTTTTCTCCCCGGGGTTGGTGTACGATATATCACCCCAAGGATCAATGGGAATACTCCTTCTGGGGTCCAGGATCTATCACCCCAAGGATCAATGGGAATACTCCTTCTGGGGTCCAGGAATCACCACAAACAACCAAGTAGGAGCCTATGCGCTTCTCCAAGGTCTCTCTCTGGCTACAAAGAGAAACATTCAAGATCTCATTATCATTGGTGACTCTGCCATCCTTTTGCACTACCTCATCAACGACAGTCTTCTGTCTGGCATCAAACTCCAATCTATTGTAAAAAGGATCTATCATATGCTAGGAAGCTTTCACTCCAAATCATTTATTCATGTCCATAGGCACAACAATAAGGAGGTGGACCTACTTGCGAATGAGGGGGTCCATCTAGCAAAAAGGAAACCTTCAAGTGGATGGGGTTCTAAGCTTAACCCCAGTTCTTTAAGCCTGCCTGCAAACCATGTTTTGTAAGTGTCAGTGTTTAGTTGGTCTTTTCTGGAGGATCTACAAGCATTTTTAGAACACTGTAATGCCCCTGTGCCTACTCTAGAGCATAGTTTTGGATCACAGTTTAGAATTTTGTTGCTTACCACAGTGTTGATCAGTCTGGGCCAGCAGGAAATGCTTGTAAAGGCTGTACAGCTGTGCCCCCCAGCATAGATATGAAATATAAATATATTTTTAGTTCGGGTTAATTTTTTGTTTTTGTTTTTGTTTTGTTTTTTGTTATTTCTTCTTTCTTTCTTAATCTGTCCCAGCATATGGGAAATATGTGAAATTAATTTTGAATTGTTCTTGAAACTTTAGTCTTTTAAATCAAAAACTGATATTGTATGCAACATTGCAGAAAGGTTAAGAAAGAAAATTGTGAAGCCTACATTCCCTTGAAAGACTAATTGATGGCGTGTGTGCCATTTGGAGGGGCATTGTCAGTCCACTGTAGCCAACATCGTCAGTGTTTGTTAGAATGCTCTCTGCCTCACGTTTCAGCTCTTGCACAGTCACATCGATTGACTAATCGTCAATGCAGGTTGTTGTATTTCCTTTTCTGAAAAAGCAAAAGTCAGTGTATGTTGATGAATCTTGTATCTGTAAGTGTTGTTGTTATCGTGATCATTTCAAGAGTTTAGGAGCTTCTGGGCTTTCTTTAATTTTTTTCTTTTCCTTCTTTATGTCTGTATATTTTTCATTTATGAACATCTGTGTGGAGAAGTCCAGGTTCCGAGCTTCTATGCTTGTATATATTTCTTATTAGATATTCACAGAAAGTGAATATTTAATCAAGAGGGAATATATGGTAGAAACAATGCCCTAGGTCAACTGGCTGTGATGCTTTATATGCTTTCTATGTAAATATTTGAAATTGCTGGGAAAATATGTGGATATCAAAATTCATCTTTATCTATTTTGCAGAAACTGGTTTTTTTAACAAGAGCCTCTCTTTTCCCCTCACTTCTGTTATCCTTATTTACTTAGTATATTCACTCTATTATGTTATGCTTGAGTTGAATGCATTGCAGCAGTTGGAGTAGAGGAAATTCCCTGGCTTCATCAAATGCAGGTTTTTTTGCAAAAGAATCTGTCAACTCAATATTTGATCCTAGCTTATATCATCGGTGTTCTCAACAAAGAGGACATAGACTGGTTGTCAGGGCAGAATCGGCAAGTCAAGCTTCTTGGATCCTAAGTATATCTTGCCCAATTTTTTTGCATAAATGAGCTTTGTTCTATAAATGTTGCTGCATAGCCATGGCACCCTCAAATATATGAGCTCTTCTAAATGGTATACTGAATGGTTGAGTAATATTTACAGGACTACTATAGTATTCTTGGAGTGTCGCGGAATGCCAGTAAATCAGAAATAAAAAGTGGTATGCAGTTGTTTCCTAGTTACTTGGCATCCTTTTTAGTTTTCTTGATGAGATAGTTAGGAAATGAATAGGAGAAATTGAAGCCTAGTTCTTCTGATTCAAAGAACAACAGTGCTTATGCAAATATTTTAGTGTAATGATTCTATTAAGTTCACTGGTGTAATTCATCTGAATGCAGGAATTACATTGGCAAAATTGTTATTCCATTGATACAATTGTTAATTTCATTGCCATTCTCTTACTCTTATTGGCTATTATTAGTAAACTATTCTTGTCAGTAGTGAAAGACAAAAGTCACTTTGAAAAGATCTATTGTTTTCAAATTTGAAGCACTCTAGATCTGTAAATTAATGTCGGTAAAAATTCTCTTCATCTGATTCAAGCCAAAAAGCATTGACCGTTTTGTAGAATTCCTTCTATTGGTTCATAATTTGCCATGCCATTCTCTTATTCTGGTATTATTCAGCCACCCTGCAGCTGACCTAACCTTAGCTCTCCTAGGGAGGAAAACAATGAAATTAAGAACAACACTAGAAGTATTTATTGTTAGGATATTCTGACACTTGGGAAATAATTAAGTATAACTTGGTCTAGTGTATAGTTAGGTAAAGTGTGTTTCTTTTGTATGTACTTTTTGTAACTTACAATCTGACAGTAATGATGTGTTCTAGACATGAAATGATCTGACGGTTCATTCTCTCCTCGGTATTACCGACACTTGATCCATGGCTTAACCCCCGATTGGTCCATGATCTCTATTTAAAGAGCATGGGTGGTCATTTGTTAGGTGACCGTTCATGAGAGAAGCTTATGTAAATTTTTCATGAGAGAAGCTTATGTAAATTTTCTTCTTTTACATTAATAAATTCTCTTGAAGTGGTTGCATTGGCTCAGGCCGTGGACTATTTCTCTCTTTGAGGGTTTTAACCACGTCAAGAATATTGGTGTACTAATCTGTGATCTGTTTGTGAGCAATGTCCTTTGGTGTTCTATCTAAGGAAATCACCTTGTAAATTCTTACATGGTATCAAAACTATTTGAGGGCCACATCCATTGGTGATCTAAATCCGAAGCCGGTACAACTGCATCTGGTTGTCGTTTCCTAGATCTACTGTTTCTGACCGTTCGGGCCGAGAGGATTGCTCTATTGTATGAGGAGCTTCTGTTCTAGTGAGGAACCCCTTTACTTTCACGCGAAAAGGTTTCCAGTAGCCCTAGCTACGTCATTTTTAAGATCTGGAGGTATATAGTCTTTATTTGCAGTTATAGTTATTTCTCTCTCTATTTATTTCAGTTTATAGTTCTATATAATTTTTTTTTATTACCAGATCTATACCTTTCATTTCGGTGTATGCTCTTTGCCCCACGACTCTGTGCGATTTGGGCAAACCAGAAACATAAAGAAATGATTTTTCTCATGAGTATGCTCTTTTTTGCCGAGCCTTAGTGTGATCTCGGAAAATCAGAAACATTGAAGAAAATATTTAGTTTTCGGCCAAATCTAACTTTAGGCCATAAGGCTCAGATACTCTTGCTTGTTCGTTTGGCTTGTGTGGTTGTCTTTTTGTTTTGTAGGCAAAAAGGGGTTTTTCAAGTAAACATGCACACCAAAGCTTCAGTGAGCAAAAAAAAGGAAAAACCCCTTCGTCCTTTCCAACAATTACTAACCTTTTAAACTAGCTCACTTGGTCTAAAATTACTTTATGAAAATAGAGGTCTTGGGTTCAAGTCTTTCTTTTTGTTGAGTTACTTTTTCAAAAAGCACATATAAATTATGTTTTAAAGTTACTTTATGTAAAAGTGTTCTCACTCATTATAAAAAGTGAGTCACTACTTTTATTTAAGTTACAATTTAGTGGATAGTTCATAGAGTAACATTATAAAAGTGACTTTCATTTATTTATAAAAGTGGGTCACATAAAGTAATTTTTTATTTTTTATTTATTTATTTTAAAGTGGGCTAATTAGATTAAGTTTGGAAATGGAGGGATTTTTTTTTTTTTTTTAAAATATAACATAATCATCAACTTTCCAACATTTCACGTGGTTCGTTCGCATCTTCAACAATTTATTTTTCAAAAAGCCATAACTTTTTCATCTGGAAGCCGTTTTTTTTTGAATCGGCCTAATTTTTCGAGATCTTTCCATTGGAACACTTAGTTTCGGAATATGCAACTTAAGTTTCTTTTGAAATGAAAAGTCCATGCCTAGTTATTCTTGTCATCACCAACTATTTCCATTGGCTATCCTACATGGTGGATTTACTTAGAAGTTAAAGTCTTTATAGAATAGCCTCAGGCCAAGAGTCTAAACCTCAAGATGAAGATAAGCGAGCCAAATGGGAAAATAAGCAAGATTAATCACGTGGGTTGATAAGGATGTGTATTTCTCCAGAGTCCAGACCTTAGATTCCATATCACAAAAATTGATACCCCCGATGAAGCAATGAAAAAACTCAATAAAGTTTTGGAATTAAAAACGAAATTAGAGCCCATCAACTCGAAAATGAGTTGCTTACGTTGGACCCCAATAGTTTTTCTTCTATTGAAGATTTTTTGTCCAAGTTCAAGGTTCTCTTGGAAGATGTTAAGGTTAAGAAAGAAGATGGTAACCTTATCTATTCCATTCTTACTAAGTTAGGACCAACCTACTCTGTGTTTGTTTCCACCTTCCGTTCTACTAAAGAAGCCTTTATTTCTCAAGGACAAGACTACAAGCCCCCCTCTTTTGATGCCTTTTGTGATTCTTTAATAAGAGAACAAAAAAACTCTTACATCTTGGTCTTCTTAATACTGGAAACTCTTATAAGAAAGTCTTAGCAGCCCAACAACAACCAAGTTCAAAGAATCCTAAGAAGAAACATCCTAAAAAGAATGGGCCTAAGCCAAACAAGGGTCCTAAGCAATTTCAGTCTCATAATGAAAAATCAACTCAACTAAATGATAAGGCAATTAAAAATATAGGGAAGAAGACTAATAGACATTGCAACTTTTGTAATCGTGATGGCCACTTAGAATCCAAATGCTTTAAAAAGATGGAAATCTTGGAAGCAACAATGAAGAAGCATAACTTCCATTCGGAGCACTCTTCAACTTCAACTTCATCTTCAGGAATAACACTTTCTACATGTGGTTGTCAAGCATCTCGGTCTGGTTATGCACCAAATGTATCTTCTTCTTCTCATTCTCATGAATGGCTCATTGATTCTAAAGCTTCTTATTAGATGGTCAAAAACAAAGCCATGTTTTCTTCTTTAAATGATTGTAACACCAAAAATATATATGTTGGTGATGATATATCTCTTAGTGTTGTAGGGACTGGAACTATTCATCTAGACAACGGTCAATTTAATGATGTATTATGTGTTCCTACCTTATCCTACAACCTTCTATCTGTATATCAGATAACTCATTCAGATGAAAGGTAAAACCATTGAATTTTCACCTCATGATGTTGTAATTAAGGACCTAAGAGATCCTAGACATGTTTTAGCTATTGGCATTGCTAAACTAATGTTGTATAAGTTTAACAACTTTGGGTCATCAACTCTTCCCTAGATATTTGTTGCTCATAATGATGAAGTGAGCAAACTTTGGCATGAGCGATTTGGTCACTTAAGTTATCACTTCCTTCAAAATCTATGTAAAGAAAATATGGTGACAGGGCTTCGTATGGTATCTTGCAGAGATGGTGTTTGTTCCGGATGTGTACTCGAAAAACATCATTGGGATAGTTTTGAAAAACGTGCCTCTTGGCACGCTTCAACCCCTTTACAACTTGTGCATAATGATTTATGTGGTCCACTTCCAGTGGTTTCATTCTCTGACTACAAGTATTCTTAACTTTCATTGATGATTTCTCCAAACTTAGTTGTGTATACTTCTTAAAACTCAAGAGTGAAGTCTTTAACATGTTCTTGGCCTTTAAGGCCTTTGTTGAGAAACAATCTGGACATCAAATTCTTAAGCTAAGATCTGATAATGGCCGAGAATATGTTAACAACAAATTCATCAACTTTTGCACTTAGCATGGAATTCAGTTGCAACATATTGTTCCGTATACTCCACAACAAAATGATGTCGCTGAAAGGAAGAATCGCACCTTAAAGGAAATGGCTAATTGTATGCTTCAATTTAAAGGACTTAGTCTTAATTTTTGGGCAGAAGCAATTAACTGTGCAAATTACATATTAAATCACACTCCTACTAAGGTTTTAAAGAATATCACTCCAGAAGAGGCATGGAGCTCAATTAAACTAGATGTTAGTCACTTTCGTGTTTTTGGAAGTGAAGCATGGGCCCATATTCCAGATGAGAAACATAAAGCCGTAGAACCTAAGAGTGAAAAATGTATTTTTGTTGGATATTCTGAAGATGTCAAAGGATATAGACTTCTTCAACCTAAATCCAAAAATGTTATCATTAGAAGAGATGTAAAGTTTGCTGAAAATATATCTGCCTACGAGTCTAGTTCGGTGGATGTGCCACCTCTCTCTATCCCATCTACTTCTGAAAATATTCCTTCTTCAGATGATGACAGGGAGGATGACAATCCGCCCCCACCTTCTCGGGATCCTCCTTTAGCTCCTTAGCTTCCAAAATGGGTCCGTGCTACTCAGGATGCAGCATGTGCTGTTGCAGGTGATCCTATAGATTAACGTCATACACGTTCTCAGTTCGATAGAGCCTCTTCTTCACTGGCTCAAGCTTAAGCGAATTATGATCCTGAGTCCCTGACACCTTTGCAAAAGCTTCCGACCATCCAGATTGGGATGCAACTATGAATAAATAATATCGTTCATTATTGGCAAATGATACATGGGACCTTGTTCCTCTTCCAAAGGGATGAAAACTTGTTAGATGCAAATGGGTTTCCAAAACCAAGTTTGGACCAGATGGAAAAGTTGATAAACATAAAGTTCGTCTTGTTGCTAAGGGTTTTTAATAAGTTGAAGGTATTGACTCTACTGAAACCTTCTCCCCTGTTGCCAAAATGAATTCTATCCTCCTTGTTTTTTCCCTTACTGCCTCTTTCAAATGGGAAATCCATCAGATGGATGTTAAATCCGCCTTCTTGCATGGGGACTTGCATGAAGAAATCTATATGGAACAACTTCTTGGCTTTATACAAACAGACTCCAACCTTGTAGGTCGATTTAAGAATCCCTTTATGGTTTCAAGCAAGCCCCTTGGGCTTGGTATGCCAAAATGGATAGCTTTCTTTTAGATACTGGCTTTTCTACGTGTCATTCTGACCATACTCTCTACACCAGGAAAGTGGGTAAGTCTCTTATCATTCTTGTTCTTTATGTTGATGATCTTATCCTTACCTGCAGTGATCCCAACCTTATAAACCATGTAAAGTCTAACCTTAAAAAGCAATTTGAAATGACAGACTTAGGACACTTGCATTATTTTCTTGGTCTTCAAGTCTTGCAATCTAAAGAAGGTATTTCCGTTTCACAGTCCAAGTATGTCTGTGATCTTCTACGCCACTTTTACATGGAAGACTGTAAGCCAACCCCTTCTCCCTTTCAATGTGGAGTCAAACTTTCAGTCACTTGTACTTCCCCTGAAGTTGATGCTACCTTATACCATCAACTTGTTGGAAAACTTTTGTATCTGACCCATACCCGTCTTGACCTTTCCTTTGCTGTTGGCCTTGTTGCTCAGTTTATGCAAAAACCACATGAAAGTCATTGGAAAGCAGCTAAAATAATACTTTGTTATGTTTAAGGTACAATTCAGTTTGGGATTCATTACAGTGCAAAAGCATCTCCTCTATTGGTTGGTTTCATTGATTCTGATTGCGCTAGTGACCCTGATGATCAGAAGTCTATTGCCGGTTATGTCTTCACTCTTGGTTCTGGACCTATTACATGGTATTGCAAGAAACAAAGTGCCATTTCTCTTTCTTCAACAGAAGCAGACTATCGTGGCGCCGTTGAAGCTAGTAAGGAAGCCTTGTGGTTTCATTAGATCTTGTCAGAGTTTGGTTTTCAGCATCAAAATCCGACTACACCTTGTTGTGATAATCAAAGTGCCATTCGACTATGCAAAGATCTAGTCCAACATCAGCGCAACAAACACATTGAACTACACATGCATTTCATCAGAAAGCTCATTCATGACCATGTTCTTGAAGTGCAATATTGTTCAATCGATGATCAAGTTGTAGACATCTTTACAAAGACTCTCACAGAGGCGAAGTTTACTAAACTTCGATTTATGGTTGGAGTTCAGGAAGTTGTCACTAATGGGGGATAGACTCTAATGCCTCCTTCCTTATCCTATTGTGTCATCTTTGTACATCCTTTAATCCTATCCCAAGTTGTTCTTAAGGGGGATGTTAGGATATTCCGACACATGGGAAATAATTAAGTATAACTTGGTCTAGTGTATAGTTAGGTAAAGTGTGCTTCTTTTGTATGTACTTTTTGTAACTTACAATTTGACGGTCACAATAGGTTCTAGACATGAAGTGATCCAACGGTTCATTCTCTCCTCGGTATTACCGACACTTGATCCGTGGATGAACACCCGATTGGTCCATGATCTCTATTTAAAGAGCATGGAGGGTCATTTGTTAGGTGACTGTTCATGAGAGAAGCTTATGTAAATTTTCTTTCTTTTAAATTAATAAATTGTCTGAAGTGGCTGCATTGGCTTAGGTCGTGGACTGTTTCTCTCTTTGAGGGTTTTAACCACGTCAAGAATACTGGTGTACTGATTTGTGATCTGTTTGGAGCGGCGTCCTTTGGTGTTCTATCTAAGGAAATTACCCTGTAAATTCCTACATTTATGCATGAATCATAAACTTTGCATAAAATTAATAGAGAAGTTCCTTAATGACAAAGTCTATCATAAACAACAAATGGGGGCCTTAACCATAGTGTATCATGAATAATAGATGAGGTTTACCAGGTTGCATTTGCTTATTAGAGTCACTTGTTCAACATAAGCAACTACCTAAAGAGGCTTTTGGACATCTTATGCATGTTTGACACCTAGTCTATGCAAAAGCACGGGCTATCATCATCAACACCAATGTTACATTTATCATATTGGCAATTTATTGCCAGGGGTCCAAAATTTAAATTATCAGAAATATCAGGGAAGATATCAAGAAACATAAAAAAAACACAAAAAAAATCTTACTTTCAAATTGTCTTTTAGGGCAACATCAACATCAAACAAACGCAAGACTGTGATGCCATGGAGAGCGTGATGGCAAGGTACTCTGAAACCCTCGACGCCGCCGACGCAGAGGTCTCAATCGTCAGGGCAGAGATCGCAGGGAAGCCCTGCATGAACCTGCGATTTAGAATAGCTGACCCACGGACCTGGATTTACTCTACAAATGATCGATTCTGGGCGACAGAGCAAGCCCTCTCCAGCTTTGGACCCGCGCCCCCAAAGATCAACTCAGCACTGGAACGGCGTTGGGCCTGGTCGAGGGTCTCGCTGTTTTCAATTCTTCTTTTTGGGTTTGGCCCGGATACACCATCGGGAGGAATCTGGGAAACATTTTCCCCTACATCCGATGTATTGTCGCCCACCTGCCGGATCTGATCCAGGTATGGGCCGCTATGTCCTCCCCTTCGCAGATAATGCCCAGGGCAGGAAGTTTTGCCTGCGCAGATGGGAAAAAGACAATGCAGTTTGCTCTTCGAACCTCCTTTGGAAAGTTGTGGGCACGATCTACCACTCACTAGCAGGTCAGCTCGCTGCCCATTCGCTTTCTTTACCCACTGAAGCCGCTCGTTTGCAAGGATTGGGGTCTGCATGTAGCAGATCTGCCCCACCGCACAAGCGCATGGTCCTTCCTCTGCAGCCACAGGCCGGATCTCGCTTCTACAGGCAGAGCAGAAACCCAGACGGACGGCAGACAAAAGATCTGGTCCTCTTTCACCTTGACGCAGCGTTTTTACAGAGGATCCACAGATCCCTTCAAGGCAGATCCGCATGGGGGCAAAATATATCTCAGGCAGAGGATTTCTTCTCACTTACGGAACCCCCTGCGTCAAGAGGCGGAAGATTCAAAAGACTCTGGCCCCAAGCTGCTCCAGAATTCTTCTAAAGATTCCTCTGCCCCCTTTCAAATTCAAATAGCACAGATCTCGGGCAAAACAGTCATGCAATGGGTAAATCCAACAGATCTGGTACAAAATCTCAAAGATAATCTGGAGCATAGGCTTGGGATCCCCTCAGCCCTTCAAAGACTCATCTTTCAAGGTAAACAGCTCGAAGATTCTCTTCCTCTCTCTTCTTACAGCATAAAGAGCAACAACTCTCTAGTGTTCTCCTTTCGTTTAAGAGGAGGAGCTGCAGGGCAATCATCTTCTGCTCCTCCAAACTCCTACAAATCTGCTGTCCACCCTGAGATGCCAGCAACCCCGGAACCTCCCAAACCCAAGCCTTTTTTGGTTGACAAATTGGAGGAAGTTCCCTCTGTTGAGATCTCCTACCCCGATCTTGCAGACGACACCCAAAAATTCGCTGAAAGGGCCATCATCTGCAGATTCAATGGGCTCTGGCTGCGCTCTCAGGATCTTTATGACTGGATCAAGGACAACTGGACTGACCGCTGCAAGGTTTATTTCTGTGCAAAGGGATATTTTATAGTGTTGTTCGATGACCTCGAGCACTGCTACAACGCCCTAGACGAAGGCCCTTGGTTCATGGGTGCAGCTGGCCTCTTCCTAACTCCATGGTTTCCAGAATTTGACCCAGCTTCAGCAGTCATCACTAAAGCCCCTGTATGGATCAGACTCCCAAATCTCCCAGTTCACCTGTGGTGCACAGAAGTATATAGGCAAATAGGCAATGCCTTGGGTCACTTTCTAACGGGAGATTACAAGAGAGAGCGGCAAGGGCTCTATACATATGCCAGAGTTTGTGTGGAGCTCGATTTAAGCAAGGGATTGCCAGAATACATCAACCTCAAGATCAAGGACTTTGTCTAGACCCAGTATATAGAGTACGAAAACACTGCCTTCCGATGCCGCCATTGTCACCTAACAAGGCACCTGCATAACTCCTGCCCATCGCTGTCAGCAAGAACGAAAAAGGGTCTCTTCGCTCATTCCAAGCCCAAGAGTTGGGCTCCCTGTCCACCACCGCCAGCCGGAAGCTCCAGCTCCCCTAGTATGGAAAAGAAGGAAAGCGAGTCAGAACCAGATCAGACGCCTCAGCCGATGGTTCCGCCTCCGGACAATATGGGGCTCACCCATGGCACAGCTAGCTCCCAGAAACGTCCCCATGAGACTTCATCCTCCGACTCAGAGAAGGAATCCCCGGAGATAGAGAACTCCATTCTTCAAGTTGTCCTAGCCCATTCTCCCCATGATGGCTGGACAAAAGTTAACAAAAAGAAAGGGAAAAAACATTGTGGTGTAGTTAATGACCCGCTGGGGTAATAGCTTGATAGTCAGTCTTTGCTCTCGAATCTTCGGTTGCAGCTCTAAGATTGTATCTTTCCACCGAGACCGAGGTTGATGAGTCCATCATTTCCGGTCTGTCGGTCTCTTGCACTTCCTATAGCTCTGTGTTTGTATCTTTCCTCCGCGGCCGAGGTTGATGAATCCATCCTTTCCGGTCTGCGGGTTTTTGATTTTCCTGGTTGTACTATATTTTACTTAATAGATTTAGTCTTTACCGAGAAAAAAAAAAAAAAAAAAAAAAAAAACATCAAACAAACGCATTGTCACTCAAATATGAAAATAAAACTACGATATAAAATGTATATATAATATGTCAAGTGGTAGATCAATCATTGATAGTAAACACTGAAATATGATATTTGTCCTTAGTCATAAGTTCTGACAAGATAATACAAAATCACATTAAAACAAAAATAAATGTATCTCATTAGATGATCATCATGAGGCATCTATATACTATAAGGATAATTCGATAATAATAATGCTCTAAGAAGGTGTGGCCAACAGCTAAGTTTCCCTCGTTCTTGAGAAGCTTGTGGTTCCCATGCGCTTCCTTAGTTCCTCCTTGTAATCTCTCTTTCTAGCAGTATCAAGAATTGAGCTCTTTGCAATAAGGACAATGTTCGGGGTCGCTATAGGGCAAATATCCACTTCATGCTCTGGGATTTTGGCAAGGTGGCATTTCAAGCAGGGTGATTCCACCAAACATTTCCATTCCACATAGTTTGCAACTCATCTTTGTTCTATTATCACCCTCACATACCACACTCCCAGATTTGGTCCAATGGGTTTGAGATTTTGTAGAGCTTTGATTAAATTTTTAAGTTTTGGACCTGCGACACAAAATAAATGTGGAAATTTAAAAAAGGATAAGAAGAGGCAGTCTCTAAATTTATACTAATCTCAGAAAGCAAAGGAAAGGAAGGCATTTTTTTTACGTCCCTTGAAATATGGATATGATATATATTGCAGTAAATCTCCTCTCCAAAAATGCTTAGCTGATGGCAAAGAAAACTATGGATTTTCCCTTGTTTGCTTGATGAAAAATGCTCACAAGACTCACACAACCCTCAGAGCCCAATCTCAACATAAGAAAAAACGAAAACTACCCGGAAAAACCCAAATTGGAACTTTTTATCGCCTTTTCCAACAACATGGCGATAGTTATAAGAAGAATTTCGGCGTAAATCACATATAGAAGACAATTGTCGACGCGTTTCGAACCAACCAATGTGGTTCATCATCAGGACACATTGAAGAAACAGATCCAGTCCAACAAGTCTAGTCCAACAAGTTAAATAGTTTGAGCAGAGACTCCAACGGCTAACAAGATAAACGGCTAGTTTGACTTGAGGCCCAGGTCAAATAATTAATATTATTATTATTTTTAGAACTAAGATAAATTAGGTAAGAATAAGTAAATGGTTGGTTTCTATTTATAATAATTCATTTATTTATTCAAAATTAAATAATTAAATACATATATAAATATTATAATGGGATTAAAATTATATAAATAAATACGAAAATAGTCAAGAATGGTTAAAAAGTAAATTAAATTATTTATTACTAATTACCATTCTTGTTAATATTAATTCCTATTCTTATCTATAAAAATAAAATAGAAATGGTTAATTCATTATTTTACTAAATTGTTATATATATGTATATACATAAATATTCTAATAATAGTAGATAAATTATTTAATAATACTTACATATATAAATATATTATAGTTTTTGCTTGCTATGTGGGATTGGGTAGGTTCTGTAGATATTGAATTATTTTTTGTTTTTCGTGCTCTTGGAAGAGGACCACACCCTCTATTTGTAACACAGTGCGGACATCCCCACACTTTTTCTTTACATACAGAGCGGTACCGCACCTGGGTATACCGGGAGCCTGCGGACCCTGTCAAAATTTTGAAAAACTTAAAATTTTCTCATTTAGTCAGCTTAGGATTTGTTTATGTGTTTTTAGCCTCTACCCAGATATGCACGTGTCTTGTCAGAAAATTTTCGTAGGTTAATTCCATTGGCATTTAGGTTTTAGGTGAAATTTCTAGAAGCTTTGTGTGCCTGGCTTGATTTTTGTTTGGTCTTTGTAGTAACTCAGAGCTTAGAAACCTTAGAAACCTCAGATCACCCTGGTTTTTGCTGGTCTTCTTATGAGTTTGACCGATTTGTAAAATCTGCCTTTGTTGAGGAATACATCTTGTTTTTCTCTTTGCGAAGCTTCGAAAGAACTTGTGTTGAAAGTTTTGGATTTCATTTTTAAAAAAGAAAACAAAAGCTGATTGTTTTTTAATTAATTTGTGATTCTGGACAAATTAGTCCTTAGTTTGCTCATAACTAAGTAAAACATCCTTGAAAAGAAATCTTGTAAGCTTTTACTTCAATTAGCTTTTTAGAATTTATAGATCTAAAGATTAGATTTTTCAATAGTTCTGAGTGTTTATAAAAATTAAAAAAATCTCTTTTAAAAAAAAGTTTGTTTTTGTAGTATTTGAGTGTTTGAAAAGAAAGGGAAATTTTCGTGAGCATAACTAGTTGTCTCGTTTTGAGTTTGTTGGAAAAGACAAAAAGTTCTTCTTTTTATTTGTTTGTTAAGGAAAGATTTGTTTTACAAGCATTTGCATTCTCAGCTCTTTCTTTAGCTAGAAATTTATTGAAGGGAAAGGATTGTTTATCATCTTAAGTGCATTTTTAGTGATTTGGAGTCGAGTCTTCACACCATAAAGTTTCATCTCCGCACCTTTTGCCTTAAGAAAAAACCAATAAAAATAACGCTTAAAGTAAAATCTATCTAGCAATCTTTTTATTTCTAGGGTTTTTTATCACCAACATAGCTTAGGCTAGTATCTTGGAGTAGGGAATAATTAACTCTCCAAGATAGTAAAACAAACAAGTAGCTATATCTTGTGGTAGGAGATAAATTCTAATTGTTACATCTATGCTCTGGGAAGCTCCTCTTAAAGGAGTCAAGCACGAGATCGTGTCTAAACCAGTGGGGTAATCAATCCTTCCTCATTGGGAACGATACAAGATATACACGTATTAAAAACGGTAAACCTCAGATTAACCATTGTCGAGGAGCCTGGGGTCACTTGTTGGTAAACCTTGGATTATGTCAAGGAGCCTTCAAGGGGATTGAGCTTGCTACTCTACCCTTGCGTGTGTATTGGATCACAGACTGTTCCCCCACGTATATTTGTTTCTGTTGGTAACCATAGTGACCATAATCTATAGGGTTCTTTCCTAAGGTGATGGTGGAGGGAAGATCCCACTGTACCTGGAGCAGACATCGGTTAGACTCACTTGGAGTTTCTGGGGGGTTCTCTTCACTCGAGACGGTTTAGTGGAGAAACTTGTGCCAGTCTATTCATTATGCAGGTTGCTGGGGTAACTGTTCCAACTGCTATTTTTGTATTGAATTCTGCGATTTTGGATTTCATCACCAACTAGTGTTTTTGGTACAGAAAGTTACTGTTTGTGCGTGGTTTTACCTCCTAGATTCTTTAGGCGTGTGATTCAAAATTGTTTGGTTCTTTAGAGACTTTAGGTGGTTTTCATTGAGATTTTTCTTTGTTTGCGTGTGAAGTAGTTAAAATATTTAATCGTGGTTGAATTACCGAGGAAGTCCCGTAGACTTCGGGGCCAACCTCCTGAGTTTTCATCGAGCCAGCTTGAAGGGCTACGAGCCCTTGTAACTTCTAGTGACAGTAGAGTTGGGTCACCTGAAGAAGGAGCGTCTTCTTTAGTTGTACATCCTGATTATCAAGTGCAAGCACCAGAGTATATTTTAGAACCTGTTTCTTTTTCTGAAGTTACTGGTAGTTTTTCTTCTACTAGTGAATTAGCCGAGGAACCCGAAATATATGAACCTGAAATTGAACCTCCTGCTACTCCAACATCAGGATTTGCCTCTCCAACTTCGAGTGGTCCTGGTTCACCCAGGGTAGAAAGAGTCATTAGCCAAAATGTTCCTTCTGGACTTATTGCTATTGAAGAACTTGTTACTCCGGAAGAAGGTATACCTATCCCTGAAAATCAACCAGCTATAGAACTTAGGGAGCGTGAATCTATCTTTTACGGTCCCCCTAGGAGGGACACTTGGTATCTTTTATTGACTAATTTTTTGGAAAACTTGGGACTAAGTTTTTCACCACCTCACATTCCTTTTCATCCAACACCTAGGGTTTATTATCCTCCTTTGAATATGTCGAGACAGTCGTCCATGTTTTCTCAATCTCCAGAAACCTTTTTATATGGCGGTCCTTCTGTTCCCTCTGGGTATCAGTCTCTTATTGGTACTTTTTCGGGAGCATCTCCTCAACCTGTTGAAAAAGGGTTATTAACTGGTAATAACGGAACTAAGCCGTTGAGTGTAGAAAATATTCTTATGATGTCAGGTACCATTCCAAATCCACAACCTCAAGGTGGCCAGTTACCGCCTGAGGGATAGCCTCAAGGTCCTCAATTATCGCCTGGGGGGCAATCTCAAGGTACCCAATTACCGCCTGGGGGGCAACCTCAAGGACAGTACATACCTACGGGACAGTACATTCCTCAAGGTCAACCCCAGACTCAGTATGTACCTTAAGGTCAACCCCAGTATCAATACATGCCTCAAGGTTATCAACCTCAAGGTTAGTACCCAACCCAAGCCTTCCAACCACCTTCCGGTCAATCATTTGTCCAAGGAACTGGAAATGTACCTTTGAACTATCAACCCTACCCTCAACTCGGTTATGGTCCTCAATATGCTCAACCTTCTATGGGTCCATACCCAGGAATGAACTTACTGTGGGATCCATCTCAATCTCAATAGATCTTACAACCGAATGTGCAGTTGTCATCTCAATCAGGACAACCCTTGGTTTCTGGTTCAACCTAGCAACCTGTCCAGCCTACTATTCAAACCTCTACACCTTCTATAGTTTCTCAGCCTGGGCCTAGTTCGCCTCGAACTCCACCTCAAATGACTGTTGCAACTGCTGCAACATCTGTTCCATCTACCCCACCTACTTCTGGAGTATCGACAGCTCCGGTTTCTACTATTCCTGCATCAATTCCTCAAGCATCTTTACCTCAGTCTGGACCTACAATTCAGACTTTGGTTCAAATTCCTGTAGGAAAACTTGGTCCAAGTACGGTTGTCACAAGTCAACCTCAATTTACTTATCAACCGTACCAGGGACAGTACCAATTCGGTCTTTGAGTTACCGCGAGCCATTTTTTATAATTTTAGTCAGCTAGCTACTTCATTTTTAACTCATTTTCAGTTGCTTGTTAGATATGACAATGGCACAGAATTATTAACTTCATTAAAATAGTCAACGTCCACTTACATTTCAGATCACATTCATGAATGGAGACGTCGACGGCGTTTAGTGAAGGTTTTTATTCCGGATCAAATCTTAGCAGAGTGGTTTGTTAAATCTTTATTACCGAAAATCACTGAGGATGTAGCTAAGGGAGGAGTCGTTACTGAAGAGCAAGTAATTGCTCAAGCTCAGTACCTTGACCTAGTTTATACGCATTTAGGTACGTTACACGAGAAAATCCCTGACCTTCCTAAACAAAATCAAATAACTGCAGCTCCTTCACGGTCTCATGCCGCTGATGGTATGATTGGTACAGTTAATACCAAAAGTAAGAAGAAATCTTCCAAGAATTCTTCTCCTATAATAACTTTACCATATTCCCCGACAAGAGATTCTTCTGTGGAAAGTTTTGCCGATATTCATGTTGTAGAGTCATCTACAGCCAAATCAAAATCCGACGGTAAAAAGAAAGGGAAGAAGAAAAATAAAACAAATAAAAATTCGAAAGAGAAACCAGAAAAAACGGAATCTACTGATGAGAAACGTAAACCTCATTATCCTTGTCTCATTTGTGATGAAGAGCATTTTACAAGAGACTGCCCTCATCATGCTGAGGTTGCGAAAATCGTCAAAGGTTCTCAAATGCCTGCTGTTTTGAAGGATCCTTTTCCTAGTCAAGACAGTAAGATGATATGTTCTTCCTCAAATGCCTCAGAAGAACCCATAATGATGATGTCCCATGTTAGGATTGTGACACGATCGCAAGATTATGGAAGTAAAAGTCCTGTTGGTGGTAAGGAAGCAAAATCTTCTAATTCGAACCCATCAACTTCAACTCCCGGTTCCGATCCGCTACAAATCGAGAAACCTAACCTAGACTTAGTAATCAAACTGCCCGCCAAGGGTATACTTCGAAAGTCAGCTTTCAATCCACATGTGAGATCTACTCAGATCTATAACATTGTTGAAGATTTGGCTATTTCACCTTCAACAATGTCGACTTTAGAGGTGCTGCAATCATGTCCAGCACAACGTAAATTGCTATTATCGGCTATAGGAGCTGTTGATATTCAGGACTCAAACCTTATAATTTTCGATCTAGAAAATAGTACACCTTGCTTACCTCATCAAATGGCTTTCCAGATTCTAGTGTTAGTAAAAAACAGACCTTGCTATAGGATTGTGATTGATGAGGGAGCCTCAACGTGTATTATGTTGATCCAGTGTTGGAGATTGCTTGGTTCTCCTACACTTCATCAATCCCCGACGATTTTAAAGGCTTTTGATGGCCATGGGTTCCATATTTTTAGCATTCTACAGGATTTACCTATAGGGGTTGAAGGAAAAACTGTTAATCTAGATGTGGAGGTGGTTGATGCCCCTCTAGATTACAACCTTCTCTTGGGTCGTAGTTGTTCTTACGCTATGACTGCTGTTGTTTCTTCAGTCTTTCAGCTTATAAAGTTTCCTCATAATGGAAAGATCGTAACTATAGACTAGCTAACTTACTTTTCATCCGACCCAGCCTCTTCTGAAAGTATCCAGCATGTCGGCAAAACAACTATCCCTTATAAGGATGTCGGAGTAGGACTAGTTAAAGATTCTGGTTTACTAGGAGCTTTTTCCTTTCCCCCTCCCAACGTGTCGCCTTCTACTGCAACCATTCATATGATTTCATTATACATTATTGTTTATGATGATCCTTGGATCTTACCTTCCGAATCTGAGATAGATTCATTTGGTGATGCTATGCCTTTGAGTCCATATGAAATTGCGTATCAGGTCGTACAGTCGTTTTCCGACCCTTCTTCAACCGAAATTGACTTAATGAATGTAGTCCATGAAGAATCACTTTCAACATCAAACTCAGACTCAACAACTTTTTCTGAACTTGTTCACATTGATGAGCAAATTCGTGAAATCTTGTGTGTTGATGATTTACCATGGGAAGATCTTCATCATAGATCTTCGTTTTTACCCGAGATTGATCACTTTGAAAATGATTTTTCATCTATTTTTACGACTGATTATGTCAAGGAACCTCAGAATCCAATGAAAAATCCTGATTCTAAGTTAATTTGGGAAATATTTCTCGAACTATTCCTATTGACATTTCAGTTAAGCCTGGAATTGTTGAAAACATTCATATAGGTGCCTCTTGTACGGAAGATGAAATTCAAACATACAAGGCCCTATTTCAAGAATTTCGGGATGTGTTTGCCTGGTCATATGAGGAAATGCCAGGAATTGACCCAATAATTGTTGTTCATGAAATCAAAACTTACCCAGATGTTAAACCCGTCCGGCAACATTTGCGTCAGATCCACCCGCGAAAAGCTGCTGCTATTAAAGCAGAAGTTGAGAAATTACTTAAAGTAGGTTTCATTTATCCAAGTCTATTAACGGATTGGGTATCAAATATTGTTCCTGTTAACAAAAAGCAAGGAACAATAAGAATATGTATCGATTATAGGGATATTAATCGAGCCTGTCCAAAAGACAATTACCCAACCCCCTATATCGATCAAATCATTGATGATTGTGTTGGGAGTGAAATATTCTCCTTCATGGATGGCTTTTCCGGATACAATCAAATAAATATTCTACCTGCTAATCAACCAAAAATGGCTTTCATTTGTCCATGGGGGACATTTTCTTATTGAAAATTACCTTTTGGGCTCAAAAACACCGGTGCAACTTTTCAAAGAGCCATGTCTTACGCGTTTCATGACATTAAGCACATTGTGCAACCCTATCTCGATGATTTACCTGCTCATTCATTACATCAAGATGATCATCTCATCCATTTACGAGCAATCTTTATGAGGTGTAGGCATTATCGAATTAGGTTGAATCCACATAAGTGTGTTTTTTGTATAGAAACGGGTCAGTTACTGGGATTTGTTGTTTCGAAAGCCTGCATTCGCGTCGATCTCTCGAAGGTTGAAGCTATTGTCAAATTGCCTCCTCCTTCGACTCTTCGCCAACTCCAAAGTTTGGAAGGGAAAGCAAACTTTTTACGTCGATTCATTCCTAACTACGCCGAGATCACAAAGGGTTTTACCAGGTTGTTGAAACAGAATAATCCATTCTTTTGGGATGAGATAGCTGACAAATCTTTTGATGCATTAAAACACACATTGACCCATGCACCGTTATTGCATCCTCCCAACTACAACCAGGACTACTTCTTATATCTCGCCGCCTCACATTCCACCATCGAAATGGTAGTAGTTCAGGAAGATGAATTCGGTAGTGAACATGTGATATATTACCTTAGTCGCACTTTGAATCCAACTGAGCTAAAATATTCACATGTGGAGAAATTGGCCCTGACAGCTGTTCAAGTTGTCCAACGTTTTCGTCATTACATTTTACTACGCAAAACTACTGTAATTTCCGATTGCAACCCTATGATCTATATTTTGACCAAACAATTGCTAGGGGGCAAGTACTCCAAATGGATTGTGATCTTGCAGGAGTTTGACTTGGAATTTGAAAAATCTAAGTCAAAGAAATCTTTAGTTTTTGCAGAGTTTATGTGTGACTTCCCGTGTGCTGATACTAAAACTGTGGCGGAAGAGCCCATTGCGGATGAATCCTTGTTTCTAATCAGCACTCTTGATCCATGGTATGGAGATATCATAGTTTATCTCCAGACCCAATCCTTTCGGCCTGAAATTTCAAGATCTCAACGTCGGAAAATACAATTCCAATCCCAACAATTCAAAATTGTTGGAGATACACTTTATCGTCGTGGGGTGGACTCTGTTTTCTGACGTTGTTTAATTCATGAGGAAGTGTTGATGCCTCGAAAATCGTTGCACCAACATTGGGGGAAACCACCCGGTCCGGACCTTAGTGCAGCTCCTTTTCCGTTTGGTGTAGTGGCTCCGACTGGGGATAATGGGACCAGTTTCCCAGCAATAGATGAATGGGATGAATGAATACTATGTTGATAACAGTAATGGTGAATGAATATCTAAACTATTGACAGAAATGCAATAAAACTATCCCGGGAATCTATTTGAACATCTAAAGCATAGCTTTTGATGTTCTATATCCAAAAAATACAATTATATAGATGACTGCATTTATATGGACATAGATATTAAATCATTTAAAATGGCTGCACCTAAATAGTTAAGCACAGCGATCAAAATAATACTACTAAACTTTAAACATTCATACTATTAACGCATACATGATGAATAGTAAGGCATATCATCTAAACATCCAATAGTGGTATGAGTAAGATTTCCTGTCGTTATGCATGCATACAATTAACAGTAGCAAGAATAAATACACAGCGAAATAATATACTTAGAATGAATCTAAACAAAAGATAAAAATACCAGTTGAATAGCAAGTCACTCCCGATATGAATCGCTATGTATGGCTTTCACTTAGATGCATCAACATTCCTCAAATCAACGACAGTAGTGCACAATTGAATTAAGAAACTTTCTTCATTTAAATAAAAGCAGCTGGTCGAGTTTCATAAAAGAATAGAGGCTGAAGCACAATAGTGCAAACTCCAGTCTGTTAAGTCTTATACAAAATTTTACGACCCTTTCTAAATGCATGAAAGGGTCTATAAATACTAAACTAATCTAAAATATCTACGAAACAAAAATGCTAATTATTCTGATATCAATAACTTCTTCGTTGCTATTTTCCCTGGCAGACTAAAGAGCTGGGTGATGACTCATTCTGTCGGCTGCTTATCTTTAGACCTTAGGTGATGAATGTCGAGCATCGGCTGAATCTCTGGCGGTTTGTTTGTTCGTGAGCTGAGCTGGGTGGCAAATGTGGCATCTTGGATTTCAGGGATCATGTACTGAACAACATCGGTCAAACATTTAATGGCGGCTCGTTGTTCATAAGGCTTAATGAGGAAATGCCAATATGTTTCTATGCTTAGGCTGTTAACCCCGGCGATTAACTTTCCTCTGTTCTCTAACTCTGGGTAAGATAATTGTTCCAATGTATGAGCTGTAATTACCTTTCCGGGTGTACACTGGGTAACAATGTTTGATAAGTAAAGTGTATCATTAACCAGATCAATCAGATTGTTAGAAGTCACTGTGCTCCTTGAAGCTGCCCTTTCTGCTTTCATTACCTGTGTATGCCATTCTGTGAATAATATGTTTTTATGAACTTCAAGTATTTTTGGTAAATTAGAATCTTTTCCTTCTTTTGAATCTTGCCATTCAAGGTGTGCTGTGATAATTTCATCGGCTTGATTCAACTCATCTCTTGCCTTTTCTACTCGATCGCTTACAATTGTGGCTAATTCACAAAGTGGTTCTGCTTGAGCAAGGTATTGAGCTAATATTTTAACTTGCGATATAAGCACATTGTTAACTATCGTTGCTTCTTTTCTGAATTCTATTACCTGCGAATTTCCTTTGAAATTATCCAGTTGTGCTGTAATCTGGGCGATATGCTCATCCTTATTTTTCAATAATTGCTCATTTGCTTCCTTTAATTGTTCCAAAGCCTCTTTCAACTCATTTTGTCTATGGATTGCCGACTGATTGATGCTCTGTTTTTCCTCCTCCCATTGTTTAGTCAATTGCTCATTCATTTGTTGTTGTTGCTCTAACTGTGCCTCGGTTTGTTTCACCTTTTGTTTCATTGCTGCCAACTCTTCTTGTAAAGTGGAAATTTCTTGCTCTCTAGTTTTAAGCAAAAGACTTACCTCTGATGCCTTGTCTATAGTAGCAGCTGAATAGGCTCCAGCATACTGTGAGAGTTTGGTTAGATCATCGGAGGGGTCTTGTTTCTGCTTCCATACTACATTGCCCATGATGGTTGACTCGGGAAAGATAGAAGGTTGATCAGGCCTTTGTCTCTTTCTCGACCGTTTTACTACGGCTTTATATTTTGGGTTGTAGAAGACATTCAAAGGGGGAATATCTTCTACCTGTAGCATGATTTGTTCACTAGGGCTTTTCGGAATAATTTCCACATCTTTTGATTTTGGTGTAGCGCTGGTTATGCTTAAACCCTGAGATAAGGTTTTACCCTGTTCAGTGCTGCTTTTGGGAGTATCAGTGCTCTGCGAATCTTTATTTCCACCGATGATGGTGCTGAAATGTTGCCATTCCTTTTGCAATTGAGGGTTTGTGACAACACTTTTATTAATATCGGTGGCGCTTTGTTTAGATTGGGATTCTCTAAGCAGTTGCTCTTGCTTTTCTCTTTCTCTCTGCTCCTGTTCTTCCTGTTGTTTCTCTGCCTGTTTCTTCTCTGCCTGCTCTTTTTCCTTCTCTTTCTGCTTCTTCTCTGCCTGCTCTTGGCGCTGTTTATCTTCCTTCTCTTTCCTCAAGCGTTCTTGTTGTTCTTGTTTCATCTTCTCTTCTCGATGTTTCCTTTGTTGTTCCTCCTGCTCTTTATTACTGGTCTATATTGTAGCAGGAGGCTTCTCAGTCTGTTGTTTGCCAGGGCCACTTGATGATGCTGTTTGGTCAGTTATTAATAAATCCAGAGGCAGAGTTTGCAACCTCTGTTCTATGAGTTTATTAAACTCAATTAATCCTTCATCATTGTATTGCCTCTTGGCGAGTTGCATGACCTGAAATATCGATTCAGCTGATTTGAACATGTCATCAAAAATGTCTTCTTTGTGATTAAACAATGCTAATTTAGCATGTTCCAAAGCAGCATATGTTGTTCGCTTTGGATCGAATAGCCTATTGGGCAGGGTAGCAAAATTTAGGGCTTGAATCTTTGAAGCTTCTTTCTCTGCATGTTTTAGATCATTCAGCGTGAAAACCCCACATCTGAAGGGGAAAGTAGGCCAACCCCTTTTCTTCTCCTTTTTAAGAATCTGAGTGGTGCTTTCTGCTGTTATTTGGTAAGCAATCTCCCTTGCTAACAGTTTATCGGGGACATATAAAGGAAGGACATGAGGGTTGGCTTGACTTCCGAAAACCCTAATATAAGTGAAATGTTCTTCTCCGAACCAACTACCTACCACAGGTAAATCAAAAGAAGCAAGGTAGGATATCTTGGGGATAGGCTTGTCAAAAATTGCATAATATACAGGCACCATGAAACCATTGCAAATCTGGTACATGTGGTTTTTATAAGATGGTTTCCACATTTTACGATGATAAATGTGAATGGGCGAGGGGTCTTGCACGGTCCACCTCCAGCCAAGAATAGGGAATTCAGAATTAAGACACAAAGTGTCCAAGATATATGCACTGTAGTAAAAAGGGGGAATTTTTCTTTCACTGACTCTAGAATTGTTCCTGAAATTGATAACAGCTAATGCCAGTTTATCTGATAGAATAGTGGCCCAATCCATAATAACACTGTTTACTGCCGCGTCCATGAGAGGAACCATTTCAATGGTGAAAACGGCGGAATCATGTAAACCCCACAATCTACACATCATTATGCCGGCATAACAATAAGGAGAACACAGAGAGTCGACTGAGTACTTACTGGAGGATTCATGTTTGTGTTTACTTGGATTCTGCCTCCACTCCTTGATAGGCTCAGATTCGATCGCGTGTTCACTTGCAATTTTTTTTTAGAAAAGCACTATTATATACTTTTTCTGGCATAGGCAAATGATACATTTGCCTCAGATCTTCAGGCTTGAATGACCCAAAAATTCTCCCATCCTTTGTGATGAAAGTTCTATTAGTGAAGGGGATCTCTTCAATTGCCCATTTCACCACGTCAGTATATGAGAGAATTTGCTCTCTAGCTGCAATTCTATGGAGGAACGAGTCTGCCAAATCTTTAATAGTATTTTCCGACTTATCAGATGAATCCGCAGTAGCTTCTTCCTCTGCTTGTGCTGGTTTTTCAGCTTCTATTAAGTCGTAAGTCCCATGCCAAGTGGTCTTTGCTAGGCCTGCGCATGTAGTGTCGGATATTAAACCTTTCTTACTATTTGGCGTTGATTGTCCTGTGGCTGGTGAGTTTGAAACACTGGCAGCCTTCTTGGACTTTTTCCCCATCATGTTTTGAATCCTCTAGTAGAAATGTATCCTGCAACAGGGAATAAGATCTGGCGTAACACAGAGATAATAGAGAAACTCAGAGGTGATAGCCGAATGTAAAAGATTAACGTTGATATATCCAGCTTTTGTTGAACGGCGCGGAGACAATCTTTAGGCAAATCTTAGGGCAGGGATTCATTATGTAACTGTATAGGGCCTGCCACCTTTATAAATGCCCATTACTCCCAAATTTGATTCGTAAATCTCTTAAAGCGAGTAGAGGGCGTATGGGCGGCCGGGCGTGAGTGATTATGCCTTAATTACCAATAAATTGGGCCTTCCAATCACTTAACTGGCTTTTTCATTGAAAATTGTGCTTTACCGCATCGCAAGGAAAGGGGGGCACGAATGGCTTCAACAATGGGTTTGAATATCGCTGATCGCCGATTGCGATATCGCATCGGCGAAAAACATATGAGCGTTAAGGATGGTACAAGAGGATTGCCGATTGCCGATTGCGATATCGCATCGGCAGGAAGCATAGCGCATATGTGTTCAAAAAAGGAGTGGGGCCGATTGCGATATCGCCGATAGCTTTATCGCATCGGGGCTTTACCATGTGGTGCATTAGGGATACATAAGGGATTTGCCGATTGCCGATTGCGATATCGCCGATGGCTTTATCGCATCGGGGAAAGGGTGTATGTCATTTGTTGCATTGGTTGTTCACCTTTGCGATGCGCGATCTTGCGATAGCTTTATCGCGAAAACTTTATTTGCGCTTTATGTTGTTTCTTTAAATGAAATAAAGCTTTGATATCAATTTTATTTTCTAAGAGGGACCCATTCCATATTCTAATGGTTTTTGAAAAAAGATATTTATGAAATGGGGGGTTGTTTTGCAAGGCACAACAGGAAGTTGAAAGGGTTCTAAATGACTGTCACTCTGGAGCGTGTGGCAGTCATATGTCTGGGTTTTCCACAGCCCAAAAGATATTGCACGCTGGCTATTTCTGGCCGTCTTTGTTTAAAGATTGTATTAACACGGTCCGAAAATGCCACAACTGCCAAATTTTTGATCAAAAGATGCGCGCTCCACCTGCTCCTCTCCACCCTATAATTGCCATCAGTCCTTTTGCGAAATGGGGTATCGATTTTATTACATGTATCCCTCACTCAGCCGGCGGGCATGCGTATATCATCCTTACGGTAGATTATTTTATCAAGTGGGCCGAAGTGATGCCTACATTTGCGGCAGACGAAAAAACTGCTGCGATTTTCGTTTTCAATCATATAATTGCTAGGTTCGGTGTTCCAAAAGTGATTATCACTGATCATGGGCATCATTTTCGAAATATTATGATGACTAAACTAACAGACCAACTTGGCCTGCGTCACGATAGTTCAACTCCATATTATCCACAGGCTAATGGTCTAGTTGAACCCATCAACAAAGTTCTAGTCATTATGATCCGACAAATCATTGAGATCCATAGGTTTAATTGGCATAACATGCTATTTCCAGTGCTTTGGGCGTATCGAACCTCAGTAAAAACGTCAACCAGTTTCACTCCTTTCCAACTAGTTTACGGTTTGGAAGCTGTGTTACCCATTGAATGTGAAATCCCGTCATTGCAAATGGCCATAGAATTACTTCCAGCCACTTCCGAAGAGGAAAAACGTTTGTTGTACTTGGCTCAGCTAGATGAGAATCGACGTGATGCTGCACTAGCAATCAAAACTCATGCCAAATGTATTAAAGCTCAGTATGATCGAAATGTTACAACACGTAATTTTCCGGAAGGAGACCTAGTCTTACTGTATGATCAAGCAAATGATAAATTAAGCGCTGGAAAATTCGTACTCATGTGGCATGGTCCTTATGTTGTTAAGAGAAAGCTGGCAAAAGGGGCCTATGAATTGGTAGACTTTGACGGGGTCTCTTTAGGTAAGCCCAGAAATAGTCTTTACCTAAAGAGATATTATGCTTAAATCTGGGTGTGGAGATTTTAGTTAGGTTAGTTTTCTTTCTAGCTGTTGTGTTTTAGATTAAAAAGTGTGCTTAGTTTAGAGAGTGTTTTTGTCATTATTCCTGCTTATCTTGATTTTACTCTTGATATTGCAGATGTCGACGTCTCTCCAAACATACATTGGTTTTGCTAATGGTGCTTGTCGTAATACACGGAACATTTCTTCTGCAGCTTGGGTTATTTATTCGCCCTCTGATGAGTTGGTATCTATGCATGGGGTAAGCCTCGGTCAAACAACGAACAAAATTGCAGAGTATAGTGCAGTGATTGAGTTATTATCTGAATCCATCTCATTTGGGATTCGGAGTTTGATTGTGAGGTTAGATTCTGAACTCGTTGTGTTACAGCTTAATAGAGTTTATGCCATAAGAAATCAAGTGTTATTGAGATTATTTTTGAGAGTTCGTCTCTTGGAACGTAAATTTGACTATATTGAATATCAGCATATTCCAAGATATTTAAATACATTAGTAGATGTGATTGCTTCTCGAATGTTAAGTAGACATTTGCAGTAATCAAACAAGTAAATTTGAAAACATTCCATAACATGTTTTACAAGATAACCGGTAATAGTGATATAGCATAGCATAGAAGTGTGTCAAATATACATTGTCTTGGATCATAGGTTGAAAAAACACCTTATGATTAGCAAAATGATAGTAAAAAAAGCAAAAATGTCATATGAGTCTACAATAGGCGATCATCCTATCATTGGTGATGATCACGATAAGAAACCACTGTACGGGCCACCCTACAAAAGAACCTCCTGAAAGGTCCTGGGACCCCAATCACATAGCGCTGTAGCCTAAGAGAAATGTCATCTATGCTGGTCTTTGGAATGTCTGCTGTCAAACGCTCTAGATGGTTTTCCAATTCGGCCAGGGTCCCTGTAGATTCATCCCGTGGGGCTGGTGCTGCTGCAGCTGGCTGTTTCCTTTCATAGGGTCGGAGAGTGGCTAGTCGTCGTGGATCTACATCTGCATTTGAAACTTTTTGCTATCAGTTTTGAGACAATCTAAAAACAAAAAAAATTAAATTAGAAAATGTTGAAAATGATTTTACCTGAGTCATCCCATTGCTCTCCTAGTGGAAGAGCCATGTCTGGGTCACCATGATAATCCATCCCAGCATAAGGAAAATCCTGAATAGAAAAAACTTGGTTCTCGAACCAATGAAAATACTCAGGAGGAAATCGAACAACTTCTCAACCCTCCTCAGGATGACGGGCCATAACTGCAACCCAACGCATCAGTTTGGGCTCTCGGGGAAGTCCAGCTCCAACGGAAAGATGCTGTGGGACCAACATTAAGACCCTCTCTAGACCAAAACTCACAACTAAGAAACCATATCCAAAGTTTTTCAGTTGTCTGTTCTTTGCTCTAGTCAGTTGGCCTTTTACATTAGCCAACACAGCTTCACACCAGCTGAAGATGGTGCCCCGAAAGCAGTCTACTACCATCCACATTTGGGATCCAGTGGCCACATGTAGTGATGCGCTTCCGCAGAGCCTGGTGATAGTAAATGTAATTACTTTGAGTTCAGGACGAGAGATGGTTTTCATATCAATCCCTTTGTCTCTGGTTTGGTTGTTACAAAACTCTAGCCGGAGGCTATCGACAGATTGGCCACCTGGCCTAGCCCCGAATAGAGTCAAACACTCACCTCTCTTAGGCAAACCAGTCAGAAAGTAAATTTTTTCTGGATCCATTTTGATCTGGTGGCCACCAATAAAGAAACACTGGTCCTGTACATTCCACCTGTCTACCAGCCACTGCAAAAATTCCACTTGGGCCCTCATGCCAGGTATGGCCCAGAATTTGAATAAACCGCATGCCTTCAATGCATCAATCGAAGGTTGATGATTAATCACGGCGATGTCCACATCCTCGTGCTCCCGTTCCCGCCAATCAAGCATGGTGTATATCCTACTTTCAATAAAAAGGCAGATTAAAATATTTTAAATCAATTTTTTTGGGCAAAATTTGAAAAATTTAAATTTCAAAACCTATGCTACGGGGACCACACCCTCTATGTTAGAGACAATGCCTAGGTCCACACTCTACCTTAACAGCAGGTGCGGGCACCTGACTTTTTTCCTTTTACGAAAAAGTCGGGGTCCGCACATTTCCTATACTACGCTTGCGGACCCCCATGCGCGGGTTTTTAACCTAAGTATTTCCTAAAAATGAAAATTAAAACCTAAATATAAATTTCAAATGGATGAAATGCAAGAGTAAGATGATGTGGATTACCTGGAGGTGACGGTTTTAGATTCCAATGGACGGATTTTCCATAATCTTCACAGGAAGTTTCTTACCAAAAGCTCTCTTTTCTCACTCTGAAGTCAAACGGTAAAAATGAATTTACAAAAGCCCTTTTTATAAGCTTTTTTGAATAAATGAATTTTTAATTTGTTTATTTTTCACTTTAAAGAGGTAACTTTTGAAGTATTTTTATTTATTTTAAACAGGTATGAGTAATGTTTGAGTTTTTGTGCAGGATAACAGATTTTTTAGGCAAAATTGGTCATTTTTGACAAAAAACATTAGAGTCACCTTTAAGCTCTTTTCTGACTCCTAAAATATGAAAATATTGCCGAGTTTTTCTTTTTAAGCTCGTTAAAACAGAATTAAATAGACGGTCCACTTACAGCTCTTTTCTGACCGTAAAAACATGAAAAGATTGCTAGATTTTTGTCGTTTCAAATTCGATATTGGTTATAAAACGACGTGTCATTGATCGCTTTTTTACTTTTTCGGATCAGAGACACTAATTATGAAAAGTACTCCTTGATCGTAATGGTCAAGTAGTGCTCTCAAGTATTATTTTATACTTTTTCGGGCTTGGGAGACACAAATTTACGAAAAAGGACAACCATGGAGTTTTATTAAGTTTTTTCAGACTCCCTAAAATTGAAAAACGCTGAGTTTCTCCTATACTGGACTCGTTAAAATTTAACAGTAAAGGACCTGTTCAATTACAAATAGGAACGGACCACTCCTTCTTAGGGTTCGAATTTAAACTAAGTTGGACTCATCTGAAAGATGAGCTTATAATCAAGCAAATGTTATCCTCCTCAAGCTTGTCAAAAATAAAGAGGTACTTGCCAGAAATGATGGGGGAAAAGAGAGAAAAATGAACCTGTTTGTCATACTTTGTGTCTCAGAAAAACATTTAACCACTCTTCAACACGACACTTTTTATTCACCTTTGTTGGGAAATCCTTTGCCTAACAGTTGATCAAACCATATTGAAAGTCTTCAGCCGGTTTCTGGGTATTAACTTTGGGTCAATTGTCACCAAACCATCTGCAGTGTCGTTATGTGTTCAAGAGGTCAGTGCAAATAAACCATTCATCTGCAAAATATTTGTCATCCATCTTGACCATCCCTGAGTCAATCCTTGCAACTATATTTCTTCAAACTTGATCTATGATTTCGTGTTGTGGGCTTGCCTACGACGGATCGCTTTCTATCGACTTCAGCTCATTATCTAGAAAGATGGTCTAGAAATCGTCAGTACCTTGGGATTTGCATGCCTTAATGCTAGGTTTCTCGCCTTCGACGATAGGTTGCATCATTGACCTTCGATCAAAGGATTTCGTGACATGTTCGATATCAACACATCTATTCACATTTCATGGATTGTACTGAGTACTTTGAGAGCCATTGACATTAATGGTGGTTTCTCTCACACTTGTTAACAGTTTACATCACTGACTGGTAATCAATTGGTTTCTACCATGTTCGACTTCGACGCATTCATTCACATGGATAGAATCGTACTATTTCGGGAGGTAGAAATTAAGACCCTGGATCTAGTTTCCACCATCCAGGCTGCGAGGAATTTTGTATTCATTATACAGTGGAGTATTCATAAACAGATGGCTGCGTCCATACTATGTCTATACTTGTGATGTATTGCAAGATCATTCCTACATCAGAGCAGTTTAGTTAGTTTTCTAGTCAGTTTTGATCTGAGTATGGGAATGCCTACCTCAGCGATGATATGATCTCATATATATATTTTGTATTGAATGTTTTTACAGGTTCCAACTAGGCTCTCCACAAGATGATCCTCAAAATGATAAAGTACTTCACTCTTCTTAGATGATAAATGAAATCCTCATCTACTACAGACTTCGCACTTTAGGGGGCAATCTGTTACACAAAATATTGTCACCATGAATTTCTACAGTCAGTGTGAGTCTCTCACCACTCATACTGTCCTCCTTTGCAAGTCTCAAACCTCAGCTCTTCATGTCAAGCTTTAAAAATGAGAGAAAGTCCTTGAAAATCAATAAAACTCTGGTTCGGCACTTTCTCTTACCATTACCTGTGGTCCCGCACCCCTTGGTCATGTTACCTGCGGACTTGCCTGCTCTGTCTCTAAAGGAGTGGGTGCGAACCCCTGTAAAAGTAAAAAAGGCACAAGTTTATTCTTAAAAACTCACTTTGGTTTAATTCTGGACGTTTCTAGAAGGAATCTTGACATGATTGGTTCGCTCCTAGGTGGTTCATGCATCCCATAACTAAAGGAGCTAACCCCTTGATGAGAGGAGCTTATCCCTTTGAAGGAGGGCTCTATCCCTTTGAAGGTGGACCTAGTAACTTCCCTCCTTTGCACTATAAATTAAGGCATTGGACTGGTTGCTATGGAGGTTAAAAGCTGAACATTTTTTAGAGTAAATGCTATTGGAATTGAGACTTCCTAGTTAAGCTTGAGAGGAGAGATTACATACCTTTTGGCTTCTTTTGGAAGAGAGTGAAACTTGTCAAAGTAGAGGAGATTCTTGCTGGACCCTGGGAGGAGCTTGTACAACATCAAGGCACCAAGGTTGTAAAGTTATTATTTGATTAAATTTAATACAATCAGATTCATTTTTCTCAATAAATTGTCTTATATGGTTTATTTCATGAATTCCTTGATCATCATGATAAATTTGGTTTATTATATTGGCTTTTCAGATGCTATTTGATATGTGTGCCTGTTTGTGTTTGCAGATTCTTTAAAAGGTAGCTCATTTGGATCAATGGAGCATGGCTTCCACAAACTAGCACTGGACTCGAGGTAGGCCTAAAACATCTACTAGCCTTTATTTATAAATTGCATATTTAGAGAAAGATAGAATTTGTTTGGTTTGCTTGTCGCTAGATATCCATAGATACTAGGGAGGTCGGTCTTGTTCGCAAGAACGACTTATCCGGCCGACACATGGGAACAAGTCAAGAAAAAGAAAACAACCTCCAAACAATCAGGTCCAAAACCAAAGCAACCCCTAGAAAACCCAGCTGCAACCTCCTCTCCCACTCTCATCTTGACCCAACCAATACCCTCATCATCAAACCCCTTTAAATCCTTGGAAGAAAAAGAACCTACATCCCCTCGCTCTCCTTCTCAAGATAAAGCTTTAGTAGTCATACACTCCCCAATTCAGAACTTCCCATCCCCTCCTCCCACCATAGATCGAATCCTTACAAGAAATAAATTCAAAGAAACAAGAAACACCTCAGAGCAACCAAAAAAAGCTGGTAGGAAATCGAACAAAGAAGTAAGAGATGAAACAACAGCTAAAGAAATGGCCACAGGTACTCAACAACCGATGGATTCCTTTTTGGCCAAACAAAGAGGAAGTGGGGAAAAGCTAAAGGAGAAGAGTGGGGCTCACCAAAAAGCAAGTAAGTAATGATTTTGGTCTCTTGGAACAGCAGGGGTTTGGGCTCTTCTCTTAAATCCAACGCAGCCCGAGATATCATCAGTCAAGAACAACTAGATATCTTTTTTATCCAAGAGACCAAAATGTCCAACCATGATTTTCAAAATTTAATGAAAAAACATAAAAGCTTTGAAGGAATAGTGACAGACTCAATGGGTGCCTCAGGAGGCATAGGCACAATGTGGAACAAGAGGAAATGGGACCTCATCAACCAAAAATAAAATTACCATTGGGTCATAACTGATCTCAAAAACAAAATCACAAAGAAGAATTTACAGTTTTAAACATTTATGCTCCAAACCATTACAGGGACAAAACATTTTGTTGGGACTCTCTCAAATCAGAGATGCAGGAGTGCCAAAGAAGTAAGATGGTTTTGGGAGGCGCCCTGAATTTAAAAAGGAAAATTGAAGAAAATATGGGAGGAAAATATCTTAGTGACCCATCAAGAGCTGCTCTGGAAGAAATAATAGAAGCCCATAAACTCATTGACATCCCACCATGCAATGGAAAATTTACTTGGAGCAACAAAAGAGCCGGAACTCAAAATATCAAAGAAGGACTAAGCAGGATCTTAATTCATGAAAATATAGTAGCAGGATTAAAAGCAAGATCGTCCATGCCACAGCCTTAGACCATAAACCAGTGGTTCTAATTCTAGACAGAATAGAAAATTTTGGGCCAATCCCATTCAAATATAATAAAAATTTGGACAGCAAGGAGGACTTTAGCAAGATCATCAAGTGCAGCTGGGAGATTGAAGTTCTTGGATCTCCTCATTTTGTTTGGGAATCCAAGTAAAGAAATTTAAGAACAACAATCAAAAAGTGGGAAAGAGAGAATGCAACAACAGAGAAAAATAAAAAAAATCGAGCTGCATAGAAAATTGGAAAAATGGAGCCAAGAAAAGGAAAGCCAACAAACATTAGAGGAAGAACAAGTCCATGAAAAAGAATTTTTTATGGAATTATACAGGAAGAACAGACATGAGGAGGAGGAGCAAAGACAAAAATCGAAGTGCCTCTGGCTTAAAGCGGGAGATAAAAATACATCATTCTTACATAACAATCTCAAGCTCAGAAGAGTTGGAAACCAAATAGACAAAATCCTTGTTGAGGGGAAAGAAGTAAAAGAGTAAGAGGAAATCAAAGAAGCAACCCCTAATCATTTTAAATCCTTCTTATCAGCTGATGCCCAGCCTCTGGACATCGCTAATTTCCTCGTTCTTCTGGACCGAAAAATCAGTGGGTAGCAAAACAACAAACTAGAAAAGGAGGTCTCTGAGGAAGAAATCATAGAAGCCACGTGGAGTATGCATCCGAACAAATCTCCCAGACTAGATGGATTCACCATTTCTTTTACAAGACCCATTGGGACATAATAAAGAAATATTTTATCAGGATGGTTAAAAATGTTTTCAAAAAAAACAAGATGGGAGAAAACACAAAAACCTCTCATCTGGCACTCATCCCCAAGGAGCCAAATCCCCTCTCTTTTGATTGTTTCAGACCCATCTTTCTTTGTAACACCTCCTATAAAATTGTCACAAAAATCCTAGCAAATAGTTTGAAAAAGCTTTTTCCCACTCTCATTTCAGAGAATCAAGGAGGTTTTGTCCCAAAAAGAGAGATAACGGATAATTTAATTCTGGTGCAAGAAGCCATCCACAGTAGTATACAAGGAAAAGAAAAAGGCATGGTCATTAAACTTGATATGGCAAATGCCTTTGACAGGGTCAGTCATCAATTTCTAGTGGTTGTACTTCAGAAGTTTGGAATCTCTAACAAATTCATCAACACCATAATGGAATGTATTTCAAATCCTTGGACAGCCCCCCTGATCAATGGAAGGCCCAACTGCTACTTTCGAATTACCAGAGGTTTGAGACAAGGTTGTCCTCTCTCTCCTTTCCTTTTCATCATTATGGCAGAAACTTTAAGTATACATCTTGAAAATCAAAGGAAAAAAGGGAGATAACTGGCGTCAGCATAGCGAGAGGAATAAAAGAAATCAATCACTCTCTCTTTGCCGATGATACACTCCTAATTGGAGGAGCTTCAAGTTTAATAGCTAGGAGATTCAAGAAAATATTAGATACTTTCTTGGCTGTCTCAGGGGGACTACTTAACAATAAGAAGTGCAGAATATATACTTGGAATGTCTTGCCCCAAGTAATTCAAAGGATCTCTCAAATTATGGGCATCCCAGTCCAAAGGAACTGGAGCCATTTTTCCTACCTTGGTCTACCTTTGGCAAAGGAAGTGGTCAAGTCCGAGACTTGGAACAAGTAGATAGAAAAGATGAGACTCGGAAATCTCCAAATCTGGGACCTGATGTGGTTAAATCTAACGGGAAGAACCATCCTCATTAAAGCTCTTCTTTCAGCTCTTCCCATTTATAAGTATGTTGTTATATTGGCTCCAATAAGCATCCATAAACAAATGGAGCTAATCATGAGAGGCTTCCTCTGGCAAGGAGGGAAGCAAGACACAAAAAACTTCAGTGTGGTTCGCTGGGAACAGATGATTCTTCCCTTTGAAAAAGGAGGCATATCCATCAAGATCCCAAGTTTAACAAATAAACAATGGGCTTCAAACTTGTGTGGCAAATACTAGTGGAAAAAGGCAACTGGTGGGTCGAGGCTCTACTAAAGAAATACCTCAATGGACAGCATTCAAAGATACTCTTTGATTTGATCACGGAAAGACCATGCACTCAAACGTGGAGACTCATAAAAAAAGGTCATCCCTCAAATCAAAAATCATATTTCAAAGATCCCCAGAAATGGAAAAGACATAAATCTATGGATCGATAGAATAATGGGTTCGGAGCCTCGAAGTCATTGTCAGCAGTATAGACCCTTGAAAAATTGGATGGATGCAAAACGTTTAAACTCTCTTCATGACATTTCTGTCTGGGACCAAAATAGCTGGTCTGCTTGGAAGGAACTTCATCTTCCAAACAACTTGAAAAGTTAGTGGGCTGAATTCAAAATAACGCTAACTGGAGCCACCCCAATAAATAAAACTTCCCAAGACAGCTTTTTTTGGGACCCAAGAAGAGGAAAGTTTACAGTGAAAGCCGGGTATAAGCTCCTTCAACCCAGCAACAACCTTGAAAGTTGGAACCTCCGGACAGTGGTTTGGAAGAACGAGTGTCTTCCAAAAATAAAAAAAATTCTTGGACCCTCTTGAAGGGTAAAATTCTCACTGTTGAAAATCTCAGGAAAAAATGGATTCAAGGGCCATCAATCTGTTGTTTATGTCGCAAGGAGGAGGAAAGCAGCCAACATTTATTCTTTGATTTCTCCATTGCTCAACACTGTTGGCGACAAATTATAAGTCCACTGAGGTTGCCTATGGAAAATTTGGATCAGCTCACAACTCTAAACAGGAATTGGGAGAAAGGCTACCCATATGCAAAACAAGGTAAATCTACAATTATCTGAATCTAGAAATGCATCCCATCAGCTCTATGCTAGCAAATATGGCTCTTTAGAAATAGTTGTATCTTCAAAAACCAAAAGCCAAAGCCAACACTCATTCTGGCTAAAACCGTGGGGTTAGTTGCAGAAATGATCAGTGCTAACTCAGTGTATAAAATCGATCAAATTAACTAGAAAAAAGATGAGGGGGAATGGTTCAACAAATTCCCGTTAGTGTTTTAAATGCATAAACAAGTGTCAGCTAAGTCAGGGGAAAGAAACAAAGAATGGAAACTCAGGGGAAGCCAAAATGAAATAGAACAGTGGATACAAAACCAAAAGACTTTCACTCTTCAATTCGATGGTGCCTCCAAAAATAACCCCAGTAAAGCAGGAGCTAGGGGTATTATCTCTGATCAAGAAGGGAAAGTCATCTCTACTTACGAATGGGGACTTGGTGATATGACAAATAACAAAGCAGAGACTTATAGTTTGCTTCTTGGCACTTGCATTCTCAAAAATCTCCAAGTCAAAAACCCATTTATAATAGGCGACTCAGCGATAATCATCGCAGCTATGGAATCAGGGGGAGATTTTAAAAACCAGGCCCTTAATAGAATTAAACAAAGGATTGTGGAAAACACCAAATAGCTCGGGATCATCAAATACAAACATGTCTTGAGAAATTTTAACAGTGAGGCCGACTACCTAGCTAATAAAACAGTAAACAGGTCTATTGGACAGGTCAAAGATAACAACAGTTTATACGAAAAAACAATCCCATAATTTATCATTCCTCGTGGTTGGGCATGAGACTCTGTGCTCCATCAGTCACCTCAGCTAAATGACCACATCTCCTCACAGTCAAAACAGTCAGACGACCTATCTTCTCAGCACTAACATTATCCTTGATCACCTCCTTAGAACAGTTTGGAAAATCTCTAGACAAAGATAAGATCTACACAGGATGTTAGAGCCGGGAAAATCTCGTGGGAATGACATACAAAGTTGTATCAGTCAATTCAAAATCTTCAAAGACTGCGCAGGAAAAATCTGAAATGATGTTCGGGACAGGAGCAATCTTGTGAAGGATGATCCGACTCACGAGAATCCGGTGAATGAGCGGGTATATAAGCAGCTCGGGGTGCAATGGTTTCATCAGAAGCTCAGTGATTGTGGAAACAATTAAGGAGATCACAATTTGCTTATCAAAGGCTCGGGTTCTTGCTGCTACCTAAATAAGCTACTTGATGTGCGTAGTAAGAGCCGCAGTGGTCCCAGCGAGAAAGACATCTCTTCTCTGCTGTCAGTCGAGAGAGGTATTGTGTCCGCCCATTGCTATTGCATTTTCTATTTTCCCACTAACTTCTGGCATGTTTGTGTGAACCAGACTCTCTTAAATTTTGCGGCATTTGTCTCTCTATGGTTGGTCCCCTCTTTGCTCTGTTTCCATTCTCCCGTGTCCCTCGCCTTCTTCTCTATCTCCTCTTCTTCTCATCTCAATCCCGTTGGCTTCTCCTCCCCCTTAATCATCACTCGCTTCCCGCTCCAATTAGTTTTCGGAGCTTTATTGCTCATCTTTTCCTCCCAGGACTGCTCTAATGTCCTCATTTCCTTGATCTGACTGCCTTTAATTCTCAGAATTTCTGCTTTCCAACATTCACCCACTTGGAGTCAGTTGATCAAGTTGAGAAACAAGCTCAAAAAGTCAATCAAATTCACTCCAACAATGTCTAAAAATCTCTTGGACCGCATTGAGACCAATAGCAACTGCGCTCTCTGCAAGGCGCACTGCTTTATGATAGCTCGTTTCAAAAAATATTTTAACGAACTCAAAGTAGAAGTCCAGTCCGAGAATAAGTCAAAGCAGAAAAAATTTGAAAAATAGAAGGAAGAAATAGAAGGACTCAAAGAGAAGTGAAACCATTTAGAAGAAGCTGTCAGTTACATAAGAACGTTGAATCAAAGGTGAAGCATCCACCAAGAATAGTGATAAGAAAGATCATCCCCCAGATGACTCAGTCAACCAATTCTGGTGTTAACTCTCCATGCATTGTAAATACTGTCTGCTTTTAGGTCGTTCCTACGGCAGTATAGCCATTATGTCTTTCAAATTATCAGAAACAAGAGAAGTGAATTGGATTTCGGGACTGCATGCCCATTTCGCACCAATTCCACTGTGTTACCTTAGGCATATGTAATGGGACTCTATCCCTCTCTTGAAGTTTCTTAATATATAAGTACCCGATCTTGTTAAAAAAAAAAGAGGGTTGATCATAATTGTCCGATAATTAGAGGGGTTATTTGTATCCCCACTTTTAAAAATAGGGATAATGAGGCTCTAAGTCCAAGGTTTAGGGAACCCTTGCTTGATCGCTTGATTGAAAAGCTTTTGGATGTGGGGGATGAGGACAAGACCTCCAATTTTTAAGATTTCCACATGGTAACCTTCAATGTCCTTAGTTTCTATATATAATTAATATTATTAATATACTCCAAATAAATATATAAAATATATTGACAATTATATAATAAAATATAATAATTATCACAATAACAGAATGTGAGGTAAATACATATATTAATAATAACAAAATGTGATTATATGTAGATGTGAATTACATCATAGTTTTAATATAACTATTAATATATAATATTCAATAAAGCTTCGGGCAAAAATCACATAGTAAATAAAATAATATAATAAAAAATAATACGACTATTATTATTTATATAGGATTAAAATGAGAAAAATAGCATTAACAAAAATACACCAACACTTATTAAAAGTGGGTGGTGGATATATGACTATGCCCTCACCAAAATTAAGAAATGTGATTAACTAATAGTGTAAATTAACATACATAATCTATGTGTGTGTTTATACTTAATTATATGTAATTTTGTAATTAAATTTATAAAAATATGTTTTTATATAAAAAAAGTCACTTTAGATTGAAATATGTAAAAAATTATAATTCATGAAAATATAAATAATATAAAAAAATCAAAAGAAAAAATCAAAATGTTAAATAATAAGGAAATAAAACAAAAAAACTAGTAACCAATAGAAATGAAAGGTACTAAAAAAACCCACCTTAACCAATCACCTTACAAATAAAGAAATTTAAATAATAATAACAAATAATAAAAATTGAATTCCTAATGTTAAACTATGTATAAGTATCATAATCCTTTTAGTTAAAGACAAACTAATACCCAATCAAAACAAAAATTGAATGCTTTATACCATACCCCACCAATATAATAATGAAAAAATATAAACTTAATAAAATATAAACTCGATGCAGTGCACAAAATTCCGGAGCAATATACCTTTGGTAAAATAAGAAAAACCACAACGCTTTACCATTCTTGCACGAAACTTGCAGATGATAAATATTTGACCGATGACCTTAGTCAGAAACTAATTGTTGGCAATTTTCTGCTAAAATCCAAAACAAAATAATGAACAGAGAACAGAACAGAGACTGATGCTCTGTTTTCACCCAGGATCTTTAACACAAGGAAGCTAAATAGTTTCTAGATAGAACAGAGTATTTCAGATGCACAATAAAACTTTGTATTCATTAATAAAAACTGCGTGATACAAATTTCTTCCTCCTAATAGAGGGATTCACCAAGAACTTCTAGTTCCATACAAAAAAAATTACTTGTCTCTTCTGGAAATTTTACACTACCGTGTAAAAATTTCTTATATTTACTACTGTAAAAACTCTTACATACCCTTCTCGTTGCTATGCATATTGCATTCAACGAAAAATCAACAAAACTACCCTCACACTGTTGTGCGTTACATTATACTTCAATCAACAAAACATCCATGCGTTGCTACACTATATTGCATTACATTCAAAAAAAAATTCCACACTGCCCTTATTCTTCTATATTCGCACTGTTGTGCGTTTTTCATTCCATTACAAAAGTCAACAAACAACAAACAAAAAATATAGCATATATGTTTTCTTGTCCCATACTGTCGTGGATTAAAAAAAACATTAAAATTCTACCAACTTTTACCTATCACAATAAATTTACATTAATTACTTTTATGGAGAAACTGGCGGTCAAAACAAAAACTTCACGCAAGGTTCATGGTGTAGGCATGTATGCAACTTTAGTTTCAATCAACAGTGGTCATCCTTCCTTCCAATCAAACGGATATCGCTTGGTCAAATCAAACGAACGTTATGCCCCAATGATAAGTGGTTTTGCAAAATGTAATAAGGACACGCGTCAGCACTGGGTTTTATCGCTGCCGTTTAGAGGAAAACCACTTGCTAAGCAAAAGCAGTGTGATGAAGTCTAGTGGTTTTTCCGAATTAAATGCGTGGCTGTTTAATTGGGCGGCAGTTGAAATTACAATTTCAATACTCCCCTTTAATTTCAACTGCTGGGTTATCAGTCATACCCAAACATTTCCTCAAAAATCCAAAACTTTTCTGTCCCAATGGCTTGGTCAGAATGTCTGCAACCTGCTCCTAAGTTCTGTAATCTTCTAAGACAATTTCTCCACTCTTTACCAATTCCCTTATGTAGTGAAACTTTGTGTCAATGTGTTTTGTTCTCTTATGAAACACAACATTCTTGGATAATGCAATAGTTGAGCTATTGTCACAAAAAATCACAGTTCCTTTTACCTTCTCTTGGCATAAACTCCTTAACATCCTTCTCATCCAAACTGCTTGACATGTTACTGCTGTAGCTGCCACATATTCTGCCTCTGTTGTAGACAACGCTACAATAGGTTGTTTTTTAGAAGCCCATGAAATGGCTCCTGAACCCATGTGAAAAACATAACCGGATGTGCTTTTCTGATCATCTACACTTCCAGCCCAATCACTATTAGTGTATCTAATTAAATTTGAACATTTTGAAGTAGTATACAAAATGCAAAACCTTTTAGTACCTTTAACATACCTCAAAATCCTTTTTGCTGCCTGCCAATGTGCTTCTTTTGGCATCTCCATGAATCTAGAAATTAAACTAACAACAAACATTATATCCGGCCTAGTTGCAGTCAAATACATGAGGCTGCCAACTATGCTTTTGTACAAACTAGGATCAAAATCCTTGTTGCTGTCCTCTTTGCTGAGTTTTAATCCCATCACTGTGGGAGTGATTGCTGCCTTGCTCTCTTGCATATGGAATCTTTTCAACACTTCATTAACAAATTTTGCTTGTGAGATAAAAATTCCATTTCCATTTTGTTCTACTTCTATTCCTAAGAAGTATCTCAGCAAACTCATGTCAGTCATTTCAAATTCTTCTTTCATGACTGTTTTGAAATTTTTAATAAGATAATCATCATTACCTGTGAAAATAACATCATCAACATATAACACAACTATTAGCAATTTACCATCCGTTTCTATGATGTAGAGGGTGGGTTCTCCCTCACATTTTTCAAATCCAATTTCCAGTAGATAAGAATCTATCCTACTGTATCATGCTCTTGGTGCTTGCTTCAGCCCATAAAGAGCTTTCTTCAATCTGCACACTTTGTGTTCTTGCCCTTTCTTTTCATTGCCTAGAGGTTGTTCAATGTAAACCTCTTCCTTTAACACTCCATTTAGAAATACCGACTTCACGTCTATTTGATAAACTTTCCACTTGTTTTGTGCTGCTATGGACAACACTGCTCTCACGGTTTCCATTCTAGCAACCGATGCAAAAGTTTCCTCATAGTCTCTCCCATACTGCTGCTTATATCCTTTGACAACTAATCTTGCCTTGTGTCTTTCTATTTTGCCTTCAACATTACTCTTGGTCTTGTAAACCCATTTAACTCCAATGACTTCCTTTCCTTTTGTTAGTTCAACCAAATCCCATGTCTTGTTTCTTTCTATGGCATTGATCTCCTCATCCATAGCTTCTATCCATCTCCTATCCTTAATTGCTTCTTCGAAATGAATAGGGTCATCAACATGACAATATAAAGCAAACAAAGAGTTCATACCTTCATTTGTTGCCTCTTGTTCATAAATGTCATTTAAATTTCTGAACTTCTTACATATTTCATTTGGTGCACAAGTGCTTGAAGAAGCACTTGAATTTCCTCCTTGTGGGCTTGTAGAAGCACTTTCATTTCTCCTCAAGGGTGTCCCTTGCTGTCCTTGTGTTGGTGCTGTTGTTCGGGGATTTATTTCAGCCATCTCCTCATCATGTTCATCATGTGACAAAGAGATTTTAATATTCATTGTCTTCCCTATGCTTCCATCCCAAGCTCCCTCCTCAATGAACTGAACATCTCTACTCACAATGAGCTTCTTGGTGGATGGGTTATACAACCTGTAAGATTTGGATTCCTCACTGTATCTAATGAAAATACATTTCTCCCCTTTGTTGTCCAACTTCTTCTTTAGCTGATCTGGAATGTGTGCATAAGCCACACATCCAAAAACTTGCATGTGGGTGACTCCTTGTTTTCTCCCACTCCATGCTTCTTCCGACACTCTGTTCATCACTGCTTTTGTAGGGCATCTATTCAAAATGTACGTTGCACAATGTACAGCTTCAGCCCAATAATCATTTGGCAAATTCTTTGCCTTTAACATACTCCTCGCCATATCCATGATTGTCCTATTCTTCCTTTCAGCAACTCCATTTTGTTGCGGGGTGTACCTACCAATAAACTTTTTATGAATTCCATTTTCTCTACAAAAACGTAGAAATTCCTTGGAGATATACTCACCTCCTCTATCAGTTCTCAGGACTTTGATATGCAGTCCACTTTGGTTTTCTACAAGTGCCTTGAAATTGAAAAATCTTTCCAACACTTCACTTTTGTTCTTAAGGAAATAAACCCAAGTTTTTCTTGTAAAATCATCAATGAATGTTAGTATGTAGTGGTTGCCTGCAAGCGATGGATTTTGCATCAGTCCACATAAATCTGAGTGAACAATCTCTAAGGGTGCTTTTGCCCTTATGCTTTTCCCGGATGGAAAACCTTCTTTGTGTTGTTTCCCCAAGATGCAATCTTCACAAAGGTTGTCTCATTTCTCTATCAATGGTAATCCTCTTACCATTCCTTTTCTACTCAATAAGTTAAAACCTCCAAATTTGAGATGTCCAAATCTCAAGTGCCACAACCAATTTTCATCTTTTGGTTCGCTTTGGAAAGCCTCTTGAGTCACTGATGCAATTACTTCTTTATTTTTTAAATATGCCTTCATTCTGGGAGGGAACATCCTGTTCATTGTCATCTTTACTTCAGCAATACAACGTTTGTTGGGTGCTCTATCCATGATGGTGCATACATCATTCACAAAGAAAACATTGTAACCCTTTTGCACAAGCTGTCCAATACTTAAGAGATTACATTTCATTCCAGGAACATAATAAACATCTGCTATGGTTTTCTTTTCACCTCTCTTTGTTAATACATTTACCTTTCCTTTTCCCATAACAGAAACTTTATTAACAGTCCCTAGTGTGACTTGTGACTTCACACTCTGATCTAACATGGAAAACAGGGTTATGTTTCCTGTCATATGGTTGCTACAACTGGAGTCTAAAAACGATACATCTTCACTCTTTTGTTTAGCCATATTACAAGCTAAAAATAAATTATTTTGGCTGATATTTTCTCTAGAAATTTGCACTAGTTCTATTACTCATATCATGCTTCTTCTTCCTACATTCATTTGCATAATGCCCATATTTTTTACAGTAATAACATTGGACATTGGCTTTATCATACCTTTGTCCTTGAGCATGATGTTGTCCACTTTGTTGACTGCTGCCTTGGCCTTGGTTCTGATTTTGATTGTTGCCTCTTCCTTGAGCATTTGTTGGACTGTTTCTTCCACCTCTATTTTGGCTTCTGCCTCTTCCTCTCTTGTTTCCTTTGCCTTGACCTCTTCCTCCTGCAAAGGACATCTGGGTATTGAAGGCATGCTCTAGAGATGAGTTTTCATTTCTACTCAATCTCTTCTCATGTGTTATCAGTGATGCATGTAGTTCATCAACTGTGAAGCTTGTGAGATCCTTTTTCTCTTCTATGGTGGTGACAATCACATCGCACTTTGAGGGTAGGACCCTCAACAGTTTCTCCACAATCCTCCTTTCTTCAAGAATCTCTCCATGAGACCTTATCTGTGTGACCAAACCATTTACATGTGTAAATAATGAGTCAATATTGTCTGACTCCTTCATGCATAGATTTTCGAAATCTCTCCTCAGCCACTGTAGTTTTGTTGTCTTCACTTTCTCCATGCCTTGATAGGCTGCCTTGAGAGTTTGTCATGCTTCTTTGGATGTCTTGGCTACTGCTATCCTTGGAAACACACTCATGCACTGGTTGATAAAAAAATACGAGGGCTTTTGAGTCCTTCTTCTTATAGCTCTTCAACAGATCTTTCCGTGCCTGAGTTAACCTATTAAACTCATCTTCATCTGTTGGCTCTTCAAATCCATCCTCAACAAATTCCCATAAGTCTTGTGAGGCAAGCAAAGCTTTCATGGTTATTTCCCAATAGTCATAGTTTTTTCCATTAAACTATGGGAGCTGAGTATTAAAGATACCCATGCTAGTGCTCGTGCTGGAGCCAGCGATTCTTGCACTCTTAACTATGCTTCAAATACCTGACTGTGTATTAAAATAACTGACTGTGAGGATAGTAACACAAAAAACTATCTTGAGAAATACCTTGACTGAGTCTTCACTTTGTTGGAGAAGCTTCTGCAGCAAGAAATCCTTCCTTCAGCTTCTTTGACACCTTCAAAGAGCCCGGACAAGCTCCGATACCACTGTTGGGAATTTTCTGCTAAATTCCAAAACAAAATAATGAACAGAGAACAGAACAGAGACTGATGCTCTGTTTTCACCCAGGATCTTTAACACAGGGAAGATAAATAGTTTCTGGATAGAACAGAGTATTTCAGATGCACAATAAAACTTTGTATTCATTAATAAAAACTGCCTGATACAAATTTCTTCCTCTTAACAGAGGAATTCACCAAGAACTTCCAGTTCCATACAAAAAAAATTACTCCGTCTCTTCTGGAAATTTTACACTACTGTGCATAAAAATTTCTTATATTTACTGCTGTAAAAATGCTTACATTCCCTCCTCGCTGCTACGCATATTGCATTCAACGAACAATCAACAAAACATCCATGAACTGCTGCACTATATTGCATTACATTTTAAAAAAAATTCCACGTTGCCCCTATTCTTCTATATTCGCACCGTACAAAAGTCAACAAACAACAAACGAAAATATAACAGATATGTTTTCTTGTCCCATACTGCCATGGATTAAAAAAAACATTAAAATTCTACCAACGTTTACATATCACAATAAATTTACATTAATTGCTTTTACGGAGAAACTGGCAGTCAAAACAAAAACTTCACACAAGGTTCATGGTGCAGGCCTCTATTCAACTTTAGTTTCAATCAACAGTGGTCAGCCTTCCTTCCAATCCAACGGATATCACTTGGTCAAATCAAACGAACGCCCGATGAAAAGTGGTTTTGCAAAATGTATTGAGTACACACGTCAGCACTAGGTTTTATCGCTGCCATTTGGAGGAAAACCACTTGCTCAGCAAAAGCGGTGTGATGGAGTCTGGTGGTTTTGTTGAATTATATGCGAGGTTGTTTCACTGGGCGGCGGTTGAAATTACAATTTCAACATTAATTAATTAATCCAAACCCTGCTCCACTTCTGCCGAGTGATTTATGATTTGATTACAAACATTTAAGACATGGTTTTCACTTGAAAACGTCAGTAACCATCCCCTTTCACCACCCTCGACACTTAATCCACCCATTTTGTAAATACTCACGCTGTCGTAGAAATGATCTTCATCTCTAAATAATCCGGAGCGTTGTGTCCACATATACATATGTACTCGTGCTCTGCTTTCGTACTGACGGGTTTCAAGAATCTCACATTCGTCACCACTATTGTACTATTCAAATCTCATCTGAAAAAGACCTTTGTTGGTTGTGAGAATTTACCTTCCTTACCAACAGCGGAGATGCATGTGTGGCTGTAAGAGGGAGCTTCAGCAGTGTCACATCATCAAAACTGTTCAATAATTTCTCAAACTCCTGCACAAATGTTATTTATATTTGTTTAGAATGATCGTTCAATATATGTTATTTAGATCTATTTTCAATGATCGTAAAAAATATTATTATTACCATTTCTGCCATCAACCTGTTCCTGCTCTCACAGTACTTCGGCCATCTCATCTGCCCACAAAAACATGTTTCTCCATCACAACGAAAATGGATATATAGTTTCTTTACCATAAAATAAAGGAAGTCCATGTTTCTTCCCAATATAGAAAATTTATAAGGCGATTTTGTATTAAATAAATATTTGTTAGATAATTTAACAGGTACTCATAGAAAATTTCTCAAAATCTTGTGAAAACGTGAAACAATTTAGGCGTTCCAACTGACTCCATGTTGGCCGTGCCAACTGACTCCATGATGCTTCTATCGTGAAATGACATTCCTGTGCCGTAATCTCTTCCAATGACCGACATTCTGCAACATTCTGGATCGCGACATAACCACACCTGTTTATGTCCAGAAATTGAAGAAGTCCAAGCTTTGGAAGATTGATATGCTGCAAATTCTCGCAACCATCCAGATTCAGTTTTACAAGTGTTGATTGGGAGAGTTCAAACTGGCTTAGACGACAGTTATATGAAAGATCAACAATTTCCAACATAGGGCATGCACCGGCAGGAATGCTTATTGCTGATATGTGTGTGCCGCATAAATTCAAATCTGTTAAAGCGTCCAAGACATTGTTATCCAAGGTAAATTTTTCTATTGGACTACTGTATATATTCAAAACTTTCAGATGTTTAAGCAGTGCAATCCCTGTTGTTAAGATGGGCACATTGGAGCCATATATTTCTAACCTTTCCAAACATGTTAGATGTTCAATAGGTGTGCTGATATGCTCTAAATTTAAGCATTGGACCAAAATCAACTCTTTTAAGTGCACAAAACAGGCCACAGAATATGGCAGCTCTCTAAATCTTTGGCTCACTATTATTAGTTGTTCTAACTCATATGGTGATTCTAAGGTCAAGGGCAATTCTAGTAAGCGAGTGTGTATTAGATTCAAGTATCTTAAACGCCTCTGAGAGGCGATTCCCTGTGGCAAGTGTAACAATTGAACATAGCCTTTGAAGTCGATATGCTCCAGTGTGGAAATCTCTCCCAAAATACCCACTGGGATGCATAGGTTACTATAGTCTCGCAATGTCAAATGTTGAAGTTGCAATAATTGAGAGAAGGAATCGGGCAATGTGGTTAGATTAGTAGAGCCAGATAAATCTAAGTGTCTTAGGTTTTTAAGTGCTGAGAAGTCAAATGGGAATGATTGTGAAATTATTGTTAGAAAAATATATATTACGGAGCAATGGAACACATGAAATAATGCAGAAATATAAACACAGAAAACGCACAAAACAAGAGAGACACAGATATACGTGGTTCACCCAGTTTGGGCTACGTCCACCCCGAACAGCCAGTCCTTCCTTTCTATTATCCAGCAAAATGAAGAGACACACCCTACAGCAAATCCGCTGTAGTATCCTCTGTTCTCTCACAGTCTCACCTCTCTGTTTCTCGCTCACACCGAATACACATCTGTATCACAGCCTCAAATACAATACCCTCATACATAAGAGAGGGGTTTGCCTTCTAGGGCAAAAAACCCTAAACTAAACATAAGTTCTACCGTCAGATCATCCGCCTAATGAACGGCCCAGATTGACTAGAAATTACTATACTTTTACAAAACAATTTTACAGCTGTTTTTAGCTTCGGGGGCGCTGCCCCCGAA
>APFE030251400.1:5488-18791 GCA_000404065.3 Pinus taeda
GCGCTCAATACACGTCAAACAATCTTCTAGAATGCTCTAGAAATGACCACAAGTAACTTTTTTAAGATGAAACTCGCGCCTTTTGACCTTTACAGGAGTACGCACCAATCCCTTGACTTACAGAGCGTACAAGTACGCAGGTACAATGAGCTTGGGATGCGTACACGCAGGCAAGGTAGAGAGAACCTGCGTACCCAGAGATAAACATGATTTTTATTGAATTTCTCTCTTTCTTGAAGTTTGACATGGAGAGCAGAGGTATTAGGCTTGACAAGGAGGATAATATGACTATTGATGGAGCCATATTAACTACAGATAGTCATGGTGACAATTTTTAGTGTAACACCACTCATGACGAAAGTAGCTTTGGAGATTGAGGCTATGAGGTGACGACATGTGACGAAGATCGCATGAAGGCAGAGAGAGAAACAAAGAAGGAGTTGCATGTGCTCAAGTAGCAACTCAAGGAAGAACATGAGCTACATAGACGATAGAATGAGTTACGGTGGGAACAGGTACAACAAGGGGTGCAACATGCATAGGTGCATGAAACTGTGCCCATACAAGTTATAGATCCATCCCAGCAACTAGCACGAAGAAGAAAAGGTGAGAAGTGTTGTTGATCACATGCAATGGAATTCAGCAGCATGCATGTCATTGTGCAAACACATGTGATCCCACCCTTTTGACACACTCACCAAGGCGAAGACAAGAAGAAAATCTTACTGGAGCTGAACATGTATTCTGACAGGTTGATGCACACGGCCACCAACACTTGCTTGGATACCAGTGCTGAGACAAATCATGAACATGTTTTTAGTCTTGCTGCAGCTAGGACAACCATACACATGCTATCAAAATGTTTTGGGGTAAGCCCACTTGTCATGTCTTGCACTGCCTTTTTGTCGCTTTTTATGTTTCCATTTGTATGAATTCTTTCTTCTTGATTTCAGTGAGACCTTGTTGTCATTTTGATGTATGTTAGATTGTAGAAGCACCATTTCAATTTTTGTTCGCATATCACTACCGTCATATGCATGACACTATTTTTGCATGGATGGTTGCCATTGCGACGACTCACTTCACACACATGCATGCTTTCCCATTTTCTAAATCCTGCACTTGGTGTTTGCATGTATGATCAATCACTCTTGTTTGCACTCATCTCATCATGCATTCAGACTTCTCATGTTTTTAGTCACCCGTCGCATGGTCTGGGTTGCCTTGGTTGGGACCGTGCCTTTCCTGGCCAACATTGTGCATTTCCAGAATTGAAGTCTCTACCTTCCCTCCAAAAATTGCCCAAGTATTGCCCAGTGCTGACTTCCATGCTTGCATTATGCAATTCTTGGAGGCAGTGTCCTCCTAGGCCCAAGAATTACGCAATGCAGTTTGCTGGTTGCATGTCACTGTTGACTGAAATTGTGCATTGTGCAATTTTAGTCTTGAAAAGGCCAGGCTAGAGTGTGCATTCCACAGTTCTAGTAGTTAGTCAACCTCCCAATAGCCCGAGCTGTGTCGTTTGTAGTCTTCGCAGTTAGTCTCCCAACCTCACAATGAATATTACACAACCTTCATGGATAGTCACACATGTATGTTGCATGTCAGTCCTACAGTTTGTGTTGATTTTCAAATGATAGATTGCTTGCCATGATCGTTTCTATGTTTAGCATTAAAAAAGGTATATAATTCCCACTTATTTCGTTATCTTTTCCTTTAATTCATAAATTCTTTACATTATGAGATGGGCATATGATGAAAGGTTATGATAAAGTTTAAGAGATTTGTGAGTAACGTAAAATGACTAATTATTACCTTTTTCTATGTAGAAAATGAAGAAAATGGATGATAACCATTTTAGAGGAAAAGAAAAGGCAAAACCAACTGTTGTCCCTTTTACAGGGAACTGCATCCAGACAAGGCAATCCAGATCGGAGCGCATGAGCCAGGAAAAGGAAGAAGAAATTCCATTCTGTTCAAGAGGACGAAGAGATAACTGAAGGATAATGATATGGTGAATCCCTCAGGATCCTTTGATCCTGAGGGATCGCTATCTTAAGAATATCTGTAGCTTTGGTATTTCCACCTGGCCGCTATAAAAAGGGACATCATTGCTAGCCCAAGTGGCGGATTATTGTTTTTTTATAAAATTTTTTGTTGCAAACTAATCTTTGATCATCGACTCTCTTTAAAGAGCGATTACTGTAACTTTGTTTTCATGATTAATACATAAACTTTGTTGTTGTTCTGTCTTTGATTCTAGAGTAACCATAGTAGTGCGTCCCTGGTGGCTAAGGGCCTGGCCCTGGTGGATCGCTTGCTTTCTGTACCATTATTTTCCAATTCCAAGTCATTTGTGGTTTGATCTCTTTTTCTTGCTTCATTTAGTAATCTATTGTTCCTTGTCATTTCATTTACTGGATCTGTTATCTTTAATTTGTATTTGAATAGTAAGGTTATCGTTTGCAACTGAAAGGTTATGTTGTTCATTCTGAAATCAAATCGCATTGTTGTTCCTTTACAGATTGACATTACTGTGTGACATTGATGTTCCTTTACAAATTGGCATTACTGTTCATTTATAGAATAACATTGTTGTTCATTTACAGATCGGTATTGTTATTTATTTAGCTATGGTTTACCTCTATTTGTGATTGCTGCTCATTTGGAATATCGTTCCATTGCAACTGCAATTGTTGTTCCTTTAGAACCGTGGTTAATATTTATTATGCTAAACTTGGATTAAACATTCCATCATTATATATTCACTGTGTGTTGACACTTGATTTAGTTCGTTGTGTGTTTACATTTGATTTAGTTCGATGTGTGTTTGCATTTGATTTAATTCGCTGTTCAATATTTCGTAGACTTACTTAAGCATGCTATTCCATTTCTTGCTGCTCAAATCATTTCCTAGTTAAAGACTGCTACTCAATTCCTTTAGATTATGATTGCTGCCTAATTCATTCCTGTAAGTTAAAGCTTTGTTGTTCAATCTTTTTAATAGATTAGTTGTTTTTCCATTTTTTGTTAATTGAATTATCATTTCCAGTAATTTCTTTGGTGTGAACATAATGATCTGCAACTGTAGTGAACATTGACTATTGTTGTTTGGTTCCCAGATTGGAGATCTTCTCTTTGATTGCTTTTCATTTGCATTAGTTTACAAAGGAAAGAGTTATCATTACTCCATCCTTGACTTATGAGTACTGCAGTTTCTTAAATGAATGATTTAGCTACAAAGCATTTAAATTTCTTGCCATTACATTTAGAGTTTGTTTCCAGCATCTATTTACTTTTTTAAAAGCACTATACTACTAGCATTACTCTTGACATGTGACCGCCTCAGACTGAGTACACTCTTGAGATAACAAATCGTACCTGGATTGATAATTAATGTATAATAAATAGAGGTTAAAAAGACCCTTTTTTAGTTAAACATTTTAGCACCATTGCTAAGGAAGAGTGTAGCTATTTGTTTCTTTTGAGAGTAGTGTAAGTACCTACTAGGAGAGAATTGGGCTTTAAAAGCGGAAGGTAAGAACCTGTGTACTGAGCATGTAACAACGCTGCTCCCCTGCCCACTTTCCTATAGATTTGTTGTTATTTTGGGTAGAAATCAACATTTGATTTGTGTGCATGACTAAGCAGAAAAATATTGAAAAGAATCCTAAACTACTATCCAAGCCTGATAAAGCTAAGGGGTTGATGACCCTTGGCCAATCGACCTTTATAGATGAAGTCCTTAAAAATGCAGAATCTTAGCCTTCAATAGGACCTAGAAAATTTGCTTCTAGACAACCTACTAGTTCCCTTTAGGCCACGAGATCACCATCTGTAGCCTTTGCTGAGGTGCACAGCCAAATAAAAGAGCAAGATTTTCAAGAAATTGAGAATTCTAGCCCAAAATCATTGCAAGAAGGGAACCTTAGTAATCTTTGCGAAGGGAGAGGAGAAACAGGGGAAACTGAAGAACCAAGATCTCCTCTTGGAATAGCTCAGCTATTAAGTACCCCAGATAAGGGAAGTGCTGCAAAAATCATCTAGAACAAAGAACCTCAAGAGCTAAAGTCCCCCCACACATTAGGAACTCTCATCATCCCAGATAAAGGAAGTGTTGTTAAGGCCATTCCTACCTCGACTAACCAGCCTAGGAATACTCTCCTAGAAATCCCAAAAGGTTATTGGCACATATTTGACCAGATAGCCCAGAACTAGCAAACCTCCCAAATCTCCACACTATAATATCCCATTGTAGATATTGCAGTTAATGCGCCTATGAAGGCAATTCCTCTGCAGTGTATCCCTACATTCCATGGCCTAACATCGGAAGACCCAAATGCATTTTTGTTTGAATTTGATGTGCTATGCAGAGGATACGACTATACCACCGATCCCCAAAAGCTCAAAATGTTTCCCTTTACATCAAAAGGATTTGCTTTACGATGGTTTATGGGGTTAGGTGGAGGTGTTATAAATGACTAGGATTAGATGAAAGGTGCTTTCTTGAATAAATATCAGGATTATTGTAGGTCTATAGAGTTAAAGGATGAAATATTTAAGATGGTAGCTAGACCTAATGAGACACTAGAAGAATATGTTGAACGTTTTCAGTTTAATCTTTAAAGATCTCCTTATGCATCATTACCCTTACCTAACAATGTATTAGAAACAACATTAATTAAAGGAATGAAGGAACAATGGATTGAAAAACTAGATATTATGGGAAAAGGAGACATCTATGAAGAATAGTTTGCTAACACCATTGATTTATGTATCAGGAGATCATAAGGTAGCACAAGGCTCAAAATAACAGAACATGACAGGTTTACAAGGGACAAGAAGACCTCTTGAGAAGGAGTAACTCGCACAGAAATCAGAAATTTATTGGAGAATTTTAAAACTGATATATTGGGGACTCTCACAACGCAGCTCAATATTATGCAAGCAAAGCAGAAACAAGCGGAAGTAGAGCAAAATCTGGCAATATTCTATTCTAGATGCAGAAAGAAACACAACCACAAAGAGTGCCCATTAGATGCAGTTCAAGTTTGTGCTATTTGTACAAAAGACCACTCTATGGAGAGCTACCCCTCACTTCCTAGTTTGAAAGCACTATACAAAGAAGCAGAAGAAGAATCAAAACTAGTGTACCTACTTAATCAGTGCTGTCAATGGCAGCTGCGACAATCAGGTATGTTCCCCGATCCATCTTCTTCTTTCCAGCCTTCGCAATATCATGCTTAGCAATATAATACAATGTGGAAAAATCAACCTCCCTTCTCAAATTGGTCACAACAATCATTTCCTTCATCATCACCATGGCCGAATCAAGCAAGCCAATCTAATTGGCCAAATTTCCCCTACGCTCCACCACATTGGCAAAATAATGCATATCCAACACAATGGTCCCCTCCCACCTCACAGAATCAACCCTGGCAGAAAAACTGGCAAAGACCAATGAATCAACCAGTAGGAACCATTCCACTCCCTCAACCTACTCTACCAGAACTACAACAAAACCCCGAGTCCAAATTAAGATCGTAACTCCTAGCCCAACCCAACCCGAACCCAAATAATAGACCAGTTCAATCTATTCAAATAATTGAAACATCAGATCTAGAAACTGATCTAAGGGAGTGTAACGACCTTCAATTAAGGTCTGGGCGCACTATAGAACTTGAGGGAGATAAAAATATTCAAGTTGAAAATCAGTTACCCATAGAACAATCATTACAAGAAGAAGATGTGGTCAGACAAAAAACTCATGACCAAGCAACCACATCTTCTCCCCCATTCCCAAAACGATTAATCATACCGCGCCCTATAGAACAACCTAACTTTGATATTCTGGGAGAACTAAAGAATTTGTACATAAAAATCCCACTCCTCTAAGCTATGCAAGATATCCCAATATATGCGAAGGCCATCAAAGAGCTATGTATAAAAAAACCAGGGAGGAGAATAACAAATAACCCAACAGTCCAAGCAGCTGGCACCCTATCTGATCTATTATCAGGAAGAGAGGCACCTACCAAATATGAAGACCCAGGAAATCCAATAATGACAGTGCAAATCAATGGACAAATCTTTTCAAATGCCTTAGTTGATTTAGGGGTTGCAATTTATATTTTAACAACCAGCACTTTTCAAAAACTGGCATTACATCAGTAGAACGAACTTCCACCTTATTAGAACTGGTTGACCGATCAGTGGTTAGGCCAGAAGGTACACTACATGATGTCATGGTATTCGTTGGTTCCTAGGAATATCCTATCGAATTTCTAATAATAAACCCCAAAAACCGACATGATGGACATCCATTAATTTTAGTCAGACCTTGTCTTGTGACTGCTGATGCTTACATTGGTTACCGATAAGGCAGTATGACCATAACTAGAAGGAGTAACATCAAGAATCTAGCCCTATACCCTCCAGCCCAGCCAAGTGTAACAATAATAAAAACTAACAAAAATCTTGTATCATACCTCACCGAAAACATTAGATCCCCATTAACTATAGAAGATGCCATCGATTTTAAAGATCAAACAGAGGATGATGTTATTAACAACTTCATTTACCAAGCTGAATCTAGATCCCACGTACAATGTCATATGATAGAGGTGGCATTTGACAATGAACTAGAAGACTATCCTCTCAAAAAACACTCATGACCAGACAATACCCACTAGCTTTGTTTCAAATAGCAAAACTATAGAGATTAAGCTCGGAAAAACTTTGAACATCAATAATAACCTGACCCTTGAAGAAGAAGAGAAGCTAGTCCAATTACTAAGAAAATACAAGGAAGCTTTTGCATGGGATTATCCGAACATGAAGGAAATCAATCCCCAACTATGTACCCACCACATTTATACAGAAAAGGATGCGAGATTTGTTCACCAACCCCAACAGAGACTTAACCCTCACCTGAAAGACATTGTGAAAGTTGAATTACAAAAACTTTTGGATCTAAAGTTTATTTATTCGATCTCCGATAGCAAATGGGTCTCTCCAATAGTAGTGGTGCCAAAGAATAATGGAAAGTGGAGGATTGTGTAGATTATAGAGAATTAAACAAGGTAACCCAGAAAGACCACTGTCCCCTTCCTTTTATTGGCTAGGTATTATATACATTAGTAGGAAAGAAATTCTTTTCTTTCTTGGATGGCTTCAGTGGGTACAATCAGATTCAAATTGCCCTTGAAGACGAGGACAAAACTACTTTTACTAATCCTTGGGGAATGTTTTCCTAAAGAGTACTACCCTTTGGCCTATCCAATGCCCCTACCACATTTCAAAGGGCCACCCTCAACATCTTTTCAGATTTAATAAATGAAGGGCTCAAAGTATATATGGATGATTTCACACCATACGGAGATGATTTCAACCTAGAACTAGACACATTGGGAAAGGTGCTGCAGTGATGTATCGCCACCAGGCTCTGTTTGAGCCATGAAAAGTGCTATATGATGATGACTAAAGGACTTATCCTAGGTCATTATATCTCAGCAGCTGGAATACAGGTAGATGTGGCCAAAATTCAAATAATTTTGTTAATACCTTCTCCTACCACATAGACAGAGGCACGCTGTTTTCTTAGATTTTCTGGTTATTATAGGAGATTTATAGAACATTTTTCTCAAATAGCTGCACCTCTATATGCATTAACAGGGAATGTTCATTTTGTTTGGACAGATAAATGCAACCATGCTTTTGAGGACCTGAAAAAGCTTGTGTCAATGGTCCCAGTGCTCAGAGGCCCAAATTGGGACCTGCCATTTCAAATTTCATCAGATGCTTCAGACACAACTATTGTAGTAGTCCTTGGGTAGGAAGAAGACAAAAAACCATTTGCAATCTATTACATTAGCAAGAATTTGTCTCCTACTGAGCTAAACTATACTATTACTAAAAAAGAATTTTTAGCTGTAATACATGCTATAAATAAACTTAGGCATTATATCACTGGAAATCCTGTTGTTTTATATACATATCACTCTGCCATAAAATTTAGCAAATAAACCAATTACAAATGGTAGAGTAACATGATGGCTGATTTTATTACAGGAATTTGACATCAAAATAAAAGATTGACCTGGGAAAGAGAATCATGTAGCTGATTTTCTCTCATGAATGCTGAAGCCAGTGGACGCAATAACAGTTGAAGATCAATTTCCAGATGAACATTTATTCGTTGTTACTGTCAAGACACCCTAGTATGTTGATGTTGCAAATTATTTAGCAGTAGGCAAATTACCAAAGCATCTGACCCCCGATGAACGAAAACAAATTGTTCAACGTAGTACCCAATTTTCTTGGATTGGGGGCTACTTATTTCATACAGGGACAGATATACACATCAAAAGATGCGCTTGTGAAGATGAAATATTTGACATTCTGAAAGCCTGTCATGATGAACCATGTGGCAAACATTTCACAGATCGAAGAACTGGTCACAAAGTTTTGCAAAGTATTACTGGCCCACAATCTTCAAAGATGTGAAAACATTTGTTCAAGCTTGTGACAGATGCCAAAGAGTAGGACCCCGTGGACAGTCTGATGAAATGCCTTTGAACCCATAGCTAGTAATCGAACAATTTGAGCATTGGGCACTCAATTTTTTTGGTTCAATCAACCCTTCATGAAACCAGAAAACATATATTTTGGTAGCAACAGAGTATGTTACCAAATGGGTTGAGGAAAAGGTACTTCCAAGAGCTACAGAGGACTCTGTCATTCATTTCCTGTTTCAAATATTTGTGCGATATGGCCTACCAAGAGACATAATCACAGATGAAGGACCATAGTTTGCAAGTAATAGAATTGCTGCAAAATTAAAGAACTATCATTCAACATAAGATTACCACTCTGTATCACCCACAGGAAAATGACCAAGTAGAGAGCACGGATAAAGTCATAGAGAAAATATTAACAAAGACCATTGTGTCCCACAAACATGATTGGGCTACAAGATTGCCAGAAGCCTTGTGGGCATACCAAACAACGTGGAGAAACATCACTGGTTATTCACCATATCAGCTAGTATTTGAAAAGGAACCCATCTTTCCAATATAATTCGAAATACAAACGCTAAGAACAACACAAGAAGTCGGTCTAGATTTAAATGAGGCTCAGACTAATAGACTACAACAAATCAACAAGCTAGATGAAATGAGGCTCTTGGCTCTTCAACATACTTCATTAATCCAACAACAGAGAGAAAAATGGCACGATGCCCTCATAAAAAGGAAAATCGTCCATGAAGGAGATTGGGCACTCCTATACGATTCTAGGTTTCTGGATTTTCCGGGAAAACTTCAGACTCGCTGGCTGCGGCTGTATGAAATCTAGAAAGTGCATGATAATGGCACTATTACTTTGACTACTATTGATGGATCTAGACATACCTTTAAAGAAAATTGCCACCGAGTTCGACTGTACCAAAAACTGCTTACTCGGGAATCCTTCTACTAGCAGCTCCGGGAAGATTCTGACAGGCGGATTTTGGCTGAGGAAGAGAACTCTCCCTCACCTTTGGTTCACTAAGTAATTTGATTGCTTTTAAATTTTGTACATAACCTTTTCTGTTTTGTTTGTGTAAATTGCTTTCTGAGCAGATTTCTCCATTTCTGCAATTTTTTTTTATCTTTTGTTGTTTCGTTCTGAAGGAACAACACATTTACCGCTTTGTTGTTCCTTTTCGAAGGAACATCACTTTTTGCATCTTGCTGTTCCTTTTTGAAGGAACAACACTTTTTCCGTTTTGTTGTTCCTTTTCAAAGGAACAACACTTTTGCATTTTGTTGTTCCTTTTTGAAGAAACAACATTTTCGTCGTTTTGCTGTTCCTTTCTAAAGGAACAACAATTTCGCATTTTGTTGTTCCTTTCCGAAGGAAGAGCATTTTCACTGTTTTGCTATTCTTTTCCAAAGAAACAACATTTCGGCATCTTTTGTCTGCATTTTCTTTATTCTCTATTTTGATTAAGGAACAATTGTTGTTCCTCTCAAGGAACAGTAGTTTCGAATACGTTTTTTTTCCTTTTTTGCGGTTTTTGTGTGCAAATATTCTTTTGTTGTCCCTATAAAGAAACAACAACTGTTCCATCTGAAGAACAACACTTTTTGAGTGCACTTTTATTTTTTTGTGCGTATGTGTGTTTCACCATTTAGAGGTTTTTTGTGAGCAATGGTCATTTAAGGCATAGCTATACTTTTATGAAAAAATACAAAAAACTATACGATACTAAAATCAACAAATCAAAGAAAAATCATTATCTTTAAAAGAAATTGCTTTGAATTGATAAGAAGAAGAGGAAAGGACACAACTATTTATGTCACTTTGTTGTCTTTATTTTCACTAATACCAATGTGATTGATTATTTTTATCATGATGATTCTTTCTAAATCCCCATAATTCACTTTGATCATTATTATTGAATAACAATAAGGGAATATTTTTTCTATTGAGATGTGCAGACTTCTTCCACCATCCCTACTCATAAGGAGTGTTGAGCCACCCTCTGTATATAAATAGGAAAGTGCTATATAAAATAAAAAAGAATAAGAAAAAGATACATATCTATATAATTACTAACATGATTTGTCAGATGAAGGATAGGGGGTCTCATCAAGAGCTAGCCTACCATGATCATAAGGAAGAATGTGAAGTGGCATTCCCACTATGGCCACCACACTAGGGATATGATCCAAGAGGCACATCAAAAAAATAAAAAGGTCCTTGAAATAGGAGGTCTCATCAAAAGATGGCTTGGCCACCATTCACTCCTTCTTGGTGAATGGCATTGTGATTCATCTGGATACCAAGCTAGCACAATGGGCTCCATTCTGACATAGCACAACACTTTCCGAAGCATACACAAAGGATTATGGTTCCAAGGGTGAAATAAGCAACTCTGTCAAGGTTATGGACACTTGTGGGCAACAAAGCTTTGTTGATGGTATTGAAGTCATATTTCTTATACACCAATAGTCATTATAAACCCTTATTCTTATATCTTTATAGTGATTTCGAATGAGATTATGTCATATAACCCTTTCGAACCTTTGATACATGAAAATCATTTACAAATCAATCATGATGGTTAGAGTGGATAATGACTGCATAAGAACTTTTATTCATGTTAGCTGTCCTATCCTCCATTTTCACATCATATCATGGAATTTCCTTATTTATTTAACGATTTACATCATACGCCCTGATTTCGGTAATCTTCTCATTCTTGTAATCATGTCATATATCTATACATTGTTCCTTTATTCCGTTGTACGATTGCAATTCAGCATGTTGCTCCTTTATTTGATGGCTGAGGACGGCCTATCACATTACAGGGGGGCGCAGGTGATCTCCATAATTCACTGGCATATGTGTCAGCTCATTATTTGGAGGTATTATGACTTCACCAAAACTCGGGAATAGAAAGTCTAATGGTATTTTGTTTCCAAATATGCATGGCTTGCTATTCCAATGCCATTTCCATATTTTTCTCTACAAAAATTAGCAGTGAATTAAAATCTGAACAGTTTGTTGTTCCATCATCGTCTCTATGTCTTGACAGTGTGCTAAGCGTGAACAAGATGGGAGGAATATCAATTCGTAGTGAGCCACAGGTGCTAATGGTCTCTGACATTGCACACGAAATATTAGCAAGGGTAGGATGGATAGCCTACCTTAACCATCTACAACAATTGAACGAGACGGTGGCAATCGAGTTTCTACAGAATTTGCAGGAGAATCATTCCATGGTGAGAGGGAGATAGCTAGCAGTCACAGATGACATAATTGCTAAATTTTTGGGACTGCCAGTCATTGGACCTGTATGGACTCTAAAAAGGGTGAGACTATGAGATGCCATAACCATCTTCCAGGACGAAGGGAAAAACCTTACTATTAAATGGAAAGGAGTCCTGCCAGCAACCCTAGGAGAGCCTTGGGCAGAATTGGTGAGAATTATCCAAAGCTACATCACTTTCAATGGCAGAAAGGATGTGGTAAGACCATGCCATCTCAAAATTTTAGCTGTGTTGAAGCAAAAATGTGTTGTGAATTTTCCTGTGTTCTTAAATTTTTTATTACATGATGTTGCCCGAAGCATGAGAAAATCTCGAAATGTAGAGTCAGTAGTAAGCCATCATGGTTTAACTCGGTTGATAGTCAGTTACATTCTAGCCCAACACTAGATTAGCTGGGAAGAATTGATTTTCTCTATAGATGGGGGACTAGCCTTGCCAGCCCAAAAACGAACACATATTGCTAGCACATCGAGCAGACCACCGAAACAGAGACAATCTGTCAGATTGGCAAGGAGCAGAGGAATGCTGGGAAATTCTCAGGGAAACATTAGCCAGCCTGTGGAAATACATGATTTAGAAGATGAACAACCCCAACAACTTGATGGTGGGGAAAATGAAGAAGAATTAGAGGGAAACGAAGAAGAAGAACCGGAGGAGGAGACGAAGCAATCCGGTCAGGAAGAAGGTGTTGAAAATAATACTGAGAGGGGGCAGGGGGTGAATTAGTATTATCAAATCAATAAAACTTTTTCATTTCCATATTCAGATTCATATACACTACTTCAGTTAAAGAAAACAGTGTGTATACGCAACTATGTGTAATGTAACAAGCGTATATCCAGTAAACTTATAATTCAGTTAGTTGCTTCTTAATGAGTGCATCAAAACATTATTAACCATATGAATAGTAAACAGGAGCAGTAAATCAGAACAAATCATCACACATAAGCAACACACATGAACACCAAGATGTAAGGTGGAAACCCAATGTGGGTGAAAACCACCTGCTACAATTCGTCTCTATCTTCTTTTAATTGGAAACTTCTTTTTACATTGATTCTGCATTGGTGCAGTCTTATACCAGTACGTAGGCTGCTACCTGTAGAAGGCTACAACCTTCTCTCATTCTCCAGCTTCTCCTGGAAGGGAACTACAACCCCCTTAGCTCTTGTACTAGCTAAGGTACTAGTACGTAGGTGTTGACTTACAGAAGGCTACAACCTTCTCTTTTCTTCTAGGGACCACGTTTCATAAATTTTTAGACTGGATCCATGAATAACATCAATCAAACATCAAGTATATCTGCATCAACCAATCTCCTTTGTACAAACCCATACTGAATCAATCAATCACTTCTCAGAATGTTGTAACCAGAAAAGGATAACAGTAACCAGAGACCAATTCCGAACTGTTACACTGAATTTTGTCACCTTGACTATCTGCAGTTTATGTGGCCTCATCAATAGCCACATTGTCCTCTTTGTCAA
>APFE030251406.1:0-10413 GCA_000404065.3 Pinus taeda
CGCCACGCACAAACCCAGTGCATCGCGCCTCCTGGATGCGCCGCGACAGTGCAATTTTACACAGCAAAAATTGGCCCAATGCGCCGCGCGCACTTTCAACACACAGTCTTGGCTTTCAAACACACAAATGTGCCCTTCCACAACTTGGCTTCTTTGGCATACAAATGAATGTTTCAAACACCAAAATTTCTTATATGCCCTAATGACTTTGATTTTTAATTTCCAATAACCCACTTTGTAAAGTTGTAGAATTTTGGCACTTTGACATTTTAATACAAACTCTGTTTTGGTTTCCATTTTGACTTTTGACTTGAATGATGAAACTTTTGTCAAATTTTTGTAGGGATGATGGCATTTGGATTTCAGCAAAGGATGACCAGGGCTGCACTGAAGAACTATAGAATTTGAAAAACTTTTTAAAACCAAATTACATATTTATTACAAAAACTACATTTGATGATTTCTCCTTCAAAACAGAGTTTTGAAGAAGAATTATTCTCTAGAAATCTGGAATAAAAACTTATTATGAACATCCCCATGGCCTGCTAGCATTATTGGACCCTTTGAAGACTGAATTCGCTAAACCCTAGACCTAATGACTGAAATAACTCTTTGCCCACCAAAAGACCAAACATTGACTGTCATTTATTGGAAAATGATTTTGATGGACCTTGATGAAAAGACCTGAGCCAACAGGTATAAGACATGAGGGGAATGAGTGAAAAGACCCTCTCGTCAGTTTATGGCATGCCCCTAATGGAATGCATATGAATGAACTGTATGAGACACCTAAGATTGAAATGAAATAAGAGAAACGATCTCTGACGGAGGGATGTAAAGACCGACTCTAACAATAACTATTTACCTTGGATGAAAGTCTTGAATTCTATCCTATCCTACATTAGATATTTGACCCCTTATCACTTGAGCCCATCCTCCCATCAAGAGTGGATCTCAAGCCTAGATTGATAAATGGAGAAGAAGTCCTACCATACCATCCTCTCTTATATATTTACTTCCATGCACAAGCTAGGGGTTGGCTTTTGGAGATAGATTTTACCCTCATGTTGTTACTGTGAGAGTCATTATTCCATGCATTAGGGTGACATAGAGGTACACTTTGTGGCAAGGAAGGACAAGTCAACTTGGAGGAGCTCTTCTACAAGATCAAATCCTATATTTGGTTGTAACTCTTTCCATTTCTATTAATACAAAGAGTTCATTGGTTTCCTATATGTGATGTTGTGATTTCATGTATTGCAGTGCTAGTTGATCCATTGAATAAAGTGATTAGATGATGCTACATAGATGTCATAGATCGTTCGCTTGTGTTGTTTGATTGGGCAAGTTCTAATTATATTGATTAGAGCTAGGATTGGAGCATACAAGCCAAGATAGGAGTGAATCATACAACGGATTCTAGGTAGGCTTCATCCCATTGTCTATTTACTTTAAGAAAAACATTAGCTTCTTTGTCTTTCTATTTTTCTAGACTAGGCCATCAAGTCTATGGAAGATACTTCCATCTGTAGTCATAGATTTCACATAACACCGAGTGAGGAGATGTCCAAGAACTCCATCTCATCCTAGATGTGCTTGTGTAGACAACCGCAGTACTTGAGTACCAAATGTCGCTCAAAATCCTTCATACCCAACTTCGTGCGAAGGGTGTGAAAAATATTTGTGAACTTGGGCATGTCTTGGTCCCTTCCCTGTTGCAGCGTGGTCCACTTTATGTATTTATCCTCATAGCTCCCAACAGGGTAACATTGCTCCTTGATGGCATCCCAAAAAGAATTCCAAGTGGGTGCGACTGAAAATAGTGAGGATTCACTCTCATCCCTCTTCTCACAGTAGGTTTCCCAGCAATCCTTGACGTGGGGGGGCGACTTTAAGGAGTGCAAAAGTAATATTTTTCCTGATTGGAAAAATCATGAACCGAAAAATATCATTCTAGAAAATTTAACCATTTATCTAAAACGTCTACATCTATCTAACCTTAAAATACGGGGATGTCAAAGTTAACTTGTACCTTAAAGGGAGTGGCACTTCTAGAATGGCTACTGGAAGAAGATGTGTCGCCTGTGGGTAGCCGCTGAAGGATATGGGAAAATTAATCCATCATCCTGTTCCTATGTTGCCCAAGGGCTTCTTCAAGCAATCTTTTGAAAGGATCTCCTGCCCCCTCATCTTTCTTTTCTTCCGCCATGGGAGATCGTCGAGGTTTGTGAGGCTAGTCTTGCAAAGGTTTAACCAGTTTGAGCCCTAACTCATTATACTCTAACCTCGTTGAGGACATGAAAATAAAAATAGAGAAAGAGCAGACCTCTCTGATACCACTGGTCCGAACTTAAACAAGAACACAACAAAATACAGATATAACCATAAATACAAAGATGCGGCAAAAATAATACTTCATTTCATTAATATCAAAGAATTGAAATATGCTTACATACAGAATGAAAATAAACTAGCTAGGGTGATGGAAGTTTATCTCTATGAAGAAATGTGGTGGCTACATGCCTTTGAACTATGTTACGATGAGGCTAAAGGGCCTTTTTATTATTGAACAATAAGGGAAAGTTCTAAACAACCAAAACCCTAACCCCGAGAGATGGAACACCAAGAGTTTGTGGGCCTTGTTGGGGCTAGTTGGGAAAAAAACTTCTCGGTGTCGTAACTTGGTCATATTATCTTCGTTTGGCACGTACGATACCTCATTGGAAATATCTCTCCAAGTACTACAGGATTTGCAGTAATGTTGCAAACCTCAAAAAAACACTGTTTAGGGGGTCAAAACTGCTTCAGAAGTCCAGGACCCAAAAAACTGCTAAAAATAATAAATGTTGCTATAAATAAGGAAACTGATGAAACCGCTTGGAGGTCTAGATGGAATAAGCAAGTTTCCACCAATATCCACCTCGATTAAAAATAAAAAAATAAAAATAAAATAAAAATAAAATAAAATAAAATCTAGTTTTGTTCTTCATAATTGTCATTATACTCATGTCAATAAGTATATCTTATGTCATACGCAAAATAATAAAGAAAAAATATTATTTTAAAGCATGGGTTTCATGCTTCCTTTGATTGGTCTTCTAGGTAAAGCATGTTTGTAACACCCTCCTCCCACATCTACCCAAGTAACCGACCAACCGGGGTAAACATGCGAGAAGATGCTACTATGATTAGATTCAACCTCATATGTGACCTTAAGGAAATGGAATCGACGGAAACACAACATACAAACCTTCCACACAACTACAGGACCCCTAAGAACCATCCCAACTCTTCAGGTAGCTAGCCCCTAGGTCTCGTTGATGTTTTTGAATGCTTAACCTTTGGACGCTCTCATGCTATAGGCCTAACAACATCCAGGAGAATCTGAACACTCTCATGCTATAGGCATGCCAACGTCCCTGGGATTTAAGCCACTTTTTCAGGCCCAGAGCCCAGGTCACTGCCCATAGTTGAATGACATCTTCAAAACAGTAAAATAATAGGGAAATAATGATACAAAAGCAAATAGTTGACCAAGCCCTTAACCAGACCCCTACTAGCCATGACAGACATTTTGTCAAACATATCACAAATATGTAATCTTAAGGTGTAAATAACATATTTAAGTGTAGGTATCTCATACTTATCTGAGAATCGCTAAGAACCATTATTCCTTTATATCATTTGCTTCATTATCATCTATTAGTTCATAGATACATTATCCATTCATTTACAAGTAAAAACATGATGAGATCCATACATAGCCATTATCATAAAACACATTGTTGGTCGTTGAAATTGTCTTGTCTTACCTTATCCTTACCCTCAATTATCTTACTCTAACATCTCTTCTACAACCTGAACTAAGCCTTTCACATAGTTTGTGGTTACTTTTAATGATTTTTTTTTTTTTTTTTTTTTTTTTTTTTTTTTTTTTTTTTTTTTTTTTTTTTATGTAAGATTATCATGACTAAGAGGTTATAGCTAAATGTTTTTTCACTAACTCATGAACTAAGCCTTTCACATAGTTTATGGTTCCCTTTTCTCTCTTTCTTCTTTTCTTTCTTTCTTTTTTGTTTATTTTTTTTTTTTTTTTTATATTGGTTATGTAAGATTATCATTGATTAAGAAGGTTAAATAGGTTTATGTTTTTTTCATCTAACTCATTATTCACATTACCGTATGGCTTGACAAGTAATGGTCATTAATCGAAGTCAAAATGGTTGGTACAGGATCCTAATATTCCTGTATTCCCTGTTGTTCCTGCACCAGATTTGGACAACCAACCGATTTGATGAGGATGAGCTTCGAGTGCATTGTAGTTGTCAAGAAGAAATGGCATGCACCTGTCATTGAAGACATGTCTCATTTTTCTGTATAGCGTTTGGGGCATTACAAAGTTTCCAAAGATGGAGGTCGACTACTAGTTGCTACGCTTTTCTGTTAGCTATTAAATATGACCGAAAGCTTATGAAAACATGTATAAGTTAGGGTTCTGCAATAACATAGGCTAGCGATACTATTGAAGACTTTGGTACTCATGTATTTTTGAAGATCTGTATCGCCACAACCCTCTCGGGGCTGGATACATTGTTTTGTAATGTATACTTGTAGAGACTTTCTGTTTTCTTAATAAAAAGGAGTTAATGCCAGTTTTTATATATCGTTCTTGTTATTTCTTGTAATGGTAACTCTACTCATATAAGTTCAGTGTTTCCTTAAGAGGGAAACGAGCTAGTTGGCTAGGGCCTAGCCAACCCATCTCGTTTTCCCAATTTTACAGTTGTGTATTAGGTATAGAAATGACTAGTGTGAAGGTTGATTTTTAATGGTGAGTGTGTAGGATTGGTAATTCTCTTGTGTTTATTTTTTTTCACCGAGTGATCTCAGACCTGAGGGCTTGCACATGTTGAGTGTGTTTTTATTTCTGTCAAAGCATTTTTTGTATACTTTCTTAAAACACAAAAATATGTCTTTTATCTTAGAAGCTTCCTCTTGAATTGTGTCTGGAGTAATGGTTAGAGTTGTTGGGTTTGATCATTCAAGTTTTTTTTAAAGGTCTATTTCTTTACAGTAAGCATACTCCGATCAAAGCATAGATATTGTAACTGTGTAGCGGTGTTAATCCTCCTGTGTAAACAATTATGTCTAAATTGTATTCCTTACTTTGATAAATATTTATAAACTGATGTTTTAAGTACAGGAATCATTGGTTATCACTTTTTAGATTTAGGAATGTAAGATAGATTTTTTATTTAATGATTGAATTCATTTATACACAGGACATATTCAACATAGTGATCAACATTCAAAGAGGATATGAGTAAAGAATATTTTAAGTGGTGATATTTTATTCAAACATGGGAGCTTACTGTTTGCACTAAGATTAATAAAAATTTCCCTTTGACTTTTGCAATTAATATTCTTGAATTGTAATTTTCATTTGATTTGGGATTTCTTTTGTTATCGCCTAAGTTGCAGTTTTCCTTTTTGCACTTATCAATTTCATGCTTGACAACACAGTGTTTTGATTTATATATTAAGGGATGCAAGATTGTGGAGAGTAGATCTATTCTGATACAGGAACATAGTCATACCGGTACGAGAATAAAATCATTTCAGTGTAGGAAGAGACTTGTTCTGAGTATCATAATAAGATTGTTCCAGTGTAGGAATAGACTTATTATGAGTACAAGAATAAGATCGTTCCAATACAGGAATAGGGTCTCTCTGGTACACGAAGAAAAATTAATAAAACACAGAACATATACTTACTTTGTTTTCTAAGTACTAGAACTTAAATACAGGAACATATTTTCTTTCTGAATTCTTTCGAGTTTTTATTGAGTAGCATGCTTTATTTCTTCTAGCAAAGTACTTGATTATTGTTTCTGAGTGAATCCAATTTTGAGAGTGGAGTGGTGTCATTTTGTTTGCAAACGCAAGGATTGGAAGGTTTTCTTGTAATTTATTCTTTCAGATTCCGCATGATTTAATTGTAGGAATAGATGTAGGGTTTGCAAGGTTAAATCCAGAATCTTTGGCATTTCCTTTGCTATGCTTCGAAGCTTACGTAGCCCTGGTTTGACAATTAAGTGTTGAGGAATTGAATTTCAATTCTAACACCCATTATTTTGGCGTCGTTGTCGGGGAGGCATTGAAAGAATTCCAGTAAGGCTTGGGTTTTTATTTTTTCTAAAGAAGCGGTAAGTTTGCTTTATTTTTTCAAGTGCAATGTGATTCTATTGCTTAAAGGGATTTCTTTGGAATTCATTTGTGTATTGTAGACATATTTTTTAGCTGTAGCAATGGATTCAGTTTATTTTAGCAAGTTTTTTTCAGTCCTGTTTTTATTTCTGGTTGATTTCTTTAAAAATGTATGACTAGGAGAGGTAGGGGAGCGAAGCCCAATAAGGGCAAAGGAAACAATCATAAATTGGAAAGATTTTCTCACGCTGGGACTTCTATTACAGGCCTTAAGTCCAAACAGACACAAACCCATCTCGTAGGCATTATCCACCTAGACTCTAGAGACAGTAGTACAAGAATTTCATAACTAGTGAAAGGGAAGAAGGATACTACCTGGGTTACAAAAACAAACTTGAATCATAACCAAACTTCACTCTATGTGGGAAGTGGCTTGTTTAGAGAGAGGAAAATGGCATATCATGAAGACCAATCAGAGAGGACTAGTGAGAATCAGCCAATGGATAAGCAGACTACTTTTAGGTTTCCGATTGTGGATCCACATGTAGTGGTCCAAATGAAGAATAATCCACCATCTGTACATCCACATTTCCATGGTAAAGTGCACGAAGATCTAGATTCCTTTTAATTTGAATTTGATGTATTGTGTAGGAGTTACGACTATTCTTCATATATCCAGAAGCTAAAACTTTTCCCTACAACTCTCAAGGACTCAATTTTACATTGGTTCATGGGACTAGGAGGGAATACTATAGCTTCTTGGGAACAAATGAAGAGGGTGTTATAAAAAAAAATATTGGGAATATTGTAAGACAAGAGAAATGCAAGATGAAATTTTCACTATTGCACAAGGAGATGATGAGACCTTAGAAGATTATTTAGAAAGGTTTTTATATATCCTTCAAAGTTTGAACATAAATTTGATCTGAGCACTATTAGGACCTTGTTTCTGCGACGGTTTACAAATGACTCTAGAAATAATTTGAATTTTTTAGGATAAGGAGATATCGCTCAAAACACTTTTGATCAAATTTGTGACTTGTGCACGAAATTTTCACGAAATCAATCTAGATCTAGTAAGGGAATCATGAGCAATTATAAAAATTACATATTTGGATCTACATATGCTATGATTATTGGTTTGGAAAATAAAATGGATAATATGAAAATTGAGAGTATGAATATTGTTAGTAAACAGATAGATTCCCTAAAATTTCAGCAAAAATTAATAAAAGAGCAAGAGACATTATCCATTTATTGTCCAAAGTGTAGGAAAAAACATATTTTACATGAATGTCCTGCAGATGTTAAGAGTGCTAGTAATTGTAATATGTTCAGGGAAGCATCCTATCAAAGAATTCCCTTCTATACAGGGATTAAAACCAGTGATTGAACAAGAGAATTCAGAATTCGAGCCATTGCATGCTATGGGAGCACAGAAATTATGGCCACAGGTATGATTCCTGAACTTGCACCATATTTTGTTGGTTATAATGCACCACATTATTACTATCAGAACACAAATTACCCTCAATTGTGGCAGTATGGGAAATCTACCCCTCCTTGGAAACAAGGATGGAGGGGACCACCACACTCTCATTATTCTTATCCCATGCCTACATAGTCATATCCTACACCATATGCACTGTATCCCATGACACAACCTACATTTCCAGCATCCTTGCCTCAGCAGACTCAGCCTATGCCACCATTGCCATTACCACCACCTTTTCGACCACCTCAATTGCCTGCACAGCCAATGCCTAACCTAAACAATAAAGCAATGCAAATGATTCATTCTATCAAACCACTTCATTTCCCTATTTATCAGACTATGCTAGTTGGGGTCAATGACCTCCAACAGAGATCGGGAAAGGTAATAAACTCAGAAAAACAAAAACAACCCAGGGTGATCATTGAGGTGAAAATTGAGGAGGAAACCCTAATCTTTCAAACATTGATGTCACCATCCAACCTATTCCCACACACTCAGAGCCTTTACCTTCTCCTTCAAACCAACCTCCCTTTCTAGAGAAGTTGGTTATGGAGAAAGTTGACCCTACCACTAAGTATGACCTGGCTTCATAGCTAAGTAATCTTTGTATAAAGGTCCCTTTGTTGCATGCTATTAAAGATATTCCCATTTGTACTAAGATTGTTAAGGAAATCTACCTTAAAAAGCTAGGGAGGAAGAGATTTGAACCTCATACTACCCAGTTTGTTGGAAGAGCAGCTGAGTTGATGACGAGTTTTGTTCAAATGGAAAAATATATTGATCTCGGAAACCCAGTTTTCTATGTTCAGATAGGTGATGTCCTAGTCCCCAATGTGTTCATAGATCTTGGAGTGGCCATCAATGTTACGACTAGGAAAACCTTGGAGCAACTTCGGTTGACTCACATTTGTCCTACCCCCACTGTGCTTATACTTGCTGATAGATCTAAAATTAAGCCAGATGGTGTCTTAGATGATGTAGTTGTCTCAATTGATTCATGGGGGTACCCCGCATATTTTATTGTGTTGCAACCAAAGAATCCTATTGGGAGGCAACTTTTGATCTTGGGATGACCGTGGCTTGCCACGAAAGATGCCTATATAAGATGTTGCTCAGGTGATATGTACATTTCCCATGGGGATACTATGAAAAAGGTCACCTTGTACCCACCTTCCAGATTTATCCAGGAGCTTCGAGATACTTTATGGTTCAATTACAATAGTAGTGATGAAGAGACTGAGTCTCTTTCTTTGATCCATCAATATAAAAAGTCGACTGAGGAGGGTCATGAGATCCAAGATTTCCTTAATAACCTAGACACTATGCAGAATTTTGAGTCACTTCATCGAACCTTTACTCCAAGTTTTCAAGAAAAACGTGATCCCCTGTCCTTATCTTCATCGCTACAAAGACTAGTATCCACCACAAGTATCCTCAAGTCTGCTACCACTCTTGTTGAGATTAGTATAGACAAATATGTACACATTAGCTCAGACCTGGACCCATCCCAACAAGAGAAGCTTGTGAGCTTGTTATGAGACCATCTTGGTGCCTTTTCATAGAGTTATGAATACATCAGGGGCATCCCTCCTAAAACTTGTACTCATCATATCTATATTCAGGAAGGTGCCTGACCTGTCCGACAACGTTGTGGAGTACAAAGATTCTCTCTGCAGACAGAGACAATCCCTCTAGCCCAAGGGAGACGGTCTAGCCACAAACAAGACAATCTAATATAAGTTCCCTTAGATTGAGGATTGTTAAGATCCCACCTCTTGTATCGCTAATCCTTGTTTGATGAAGTCCTTGTGCCTTTGCTCCAGCTATCAACTCCTTAATGTCAATCAAGCACTTGAAACAATAAGACAAGAAACCAAAGCACACATGATAGCATACAAAATATTCAATCTACTTAAGAGGCTAAGGAGTCTTAAGCTACCAACTAACATATGCAATTGATATAGGAAACAAAATATCAGTTGTTTTAATAATAAGACAAAAAGGAAAGTACAACCTTCGCCTTAGCATTGCAGGTTTCCTTCTACGTGTTTGGGATCTAGCACCACTTTTAGCATCTCATGATTCACCCACAAAACAATGGAAGTTCAAGGCTTCTTCCTCTTTGCTCCAAACCAAACAAACTCCAAGCTTATTCTCCCTTTACAAACACAAACTAGAAGACTAAGGCTCTCAAGATGGCTATTAAGATTTGTAGATTATTCTAGCCCTTTCATTAGCTAGTTGAGGTAGTAGAATGAGGAGTTTATATAGCTTTGATAAAGGGGAAATGGATCCTCTTATAATGGGAGAGGCTTTATCCCTTTTGGTTTGTTCCATTTTAATAGGGGAAAGGAGCCCAAACAGTCTCTCTGTTGGGTCCCTATAATACTAGTGATTACCCCATTAATATGGTAGTTGTACCCCTTATTAATATTTTTGTGCCCCTATTGTCACCATATTGTTATTATTGTGCCCCATAGAATCCCTCTAATGTTATTTTTGTGGCTTTATATTATTATTGTTAGGTCGGCTAGGTTATATTGTGACTCCTTAGACTCCTATATATAGAAAGGAGCTTTTGACATTTGAATCATCCAAGAATTATTCATTTATGTAATGTAAAGGAGGTTTCCCCCTCGAAGAGGCTGAATTCTAAGGCGTTGATCTATCTTTTCTATCTTTTCTTGAGTTGGTTTCATAACATTTGGTAT
>APFE030251412.1:2139-27370 GCA_000404065.3 Pinus taeda
CCACAGAGGTGCCACAAAAGGCGCAGTGCAGAGACACCACAGAAGGCGCAGTGCGGAGGCGCCACAGAAGGCACAGTGCGAAGGCGCCACAGAAGGTGCAGTGCAGAGACGCCACAGAGGTGCCACAGAAGGCGCAGTGCGGAGACGCCACAGGCCAGAGAAAAGGAAATTGCGTATCTGTCTTAAGATCTTTTGTTGACTGATTTTTTGTTGATAAGGTGTTCTGGATTTAGTTTACTGTTATTGTGGATCTGGTTATCTGGGTGACTTACTGGTACTTGATGATCATTTGATGTTTATGGATCCAGTTTGAAAATTTATGAAAAGTGGTCCTTGAAAGAAAAGAAGTAGGGGGTTGTAGCTCCCTTCCAAGAGAGACTGGAAAACATGAGAGAGAGTTGTAGCTCTCTGCAGGTTGCAGCCTGCGTACTGGTAAAGGACTGCACTAGTACAAGACCATTGTAAAAGGAGTTTCTAATTTGAAAGAAGATAGAGACATAGTGCACCAGGTGATTTTCACCCACATTGGGTTTCCACCTTATATCTGGTGTTCTTTGATGTGAGCGTCTGTTTTTCTTGCTCATTATTTTATGGTACTGATATGCAAAAATAATTCAAAGTGTAAATAAGGAAGATTTGTTAAAAGAACTAGATAATACTGATTCACCCCCCCTCTCAGTATTATTTTCAACATGTAATAGGTATAGTTGTAATTCGAGCTATGGCTACTTGAGTAGATTCTTCTTTTTCTTTAAGTAATTTCTCAATTTGCTCTTCTATTGTCTTTATTTGCAATTTTTTCTCAATATTTAACTTGATCATTTCTTCTTTGTGTTACTCACTTTTTGCTATCTCCTTGGTTTGAGGATCCTCTATGGAAGGTAGTTTGAGATGCTTCCTTAATGCTGAAATGTTTGCATTCTTTTCTTTAATAATGTCCTCTGCAACATTAACATCATTGGGATCATACCCAATTTTGATCACTAAGTCTTTTAATGATTTTACAATGTTATCCTTTGCCAAAGAGGATATATTTTCTATCTTTAATTGTCACTGTATATTTGAACGAGTTGTCCTTAATTTTGATAACGTCATAGCATTTTTAGTTATGGCAAAGAAAACCATCTCTTGATATTGTTTGTGCATGTTCATCTCATTGATTTGATGCATCTGGTTGGAATCAAAGGAAAATATGGTCTTCTTGTATTCTAAAGAGGCCTTTGGAAAAGACACTTGGGCTTGTAGCAATGCCACTTTCATCCTACCTTTTTCACTGTCAAAAGTTGTAAATAATCTGTGTTGTGAATTTTTTGTCTCTTTTCAGCACTGAGAGATTCATTTCTCTGTTTAATTTCAAGGAAATTAGTGAAGATTTTTGGCTCCTCTTGCTCGCTAATTCCTGCAGACTAGGTGATCTCCAAAAAATTATGTGAAATGGCAAAGGAGGATGGAGTGGTGATTAATTTTTTTTTTTGTTCCTATAGAAATCTGTGAATCATCCAAATTGATGACTATAGGCTCTTTCTTAACTTGAGTAGTAGCACCTTTGAAGTTAGTCCTTGATTTCTTCTCATAAATAATGAATTATTTTTCACCTTTTTCTGAATATGAAGATTCTTCTCTTGGTCTCTTTTCTTGCCTATTTTTAGAAGTGGGAGTCTGGAGGGTAAAAGGACGTAAAGTCTTTTCTTCTACTTCCTCAAGTGTGTTCTCCCCCCAGTATTCTTGATTTCTCTACTTTTCAATCTCTTGTGTTGGAGTACTATTGTAAGGTGTGGTTTTGAGTTCCACCCTTAAGTTGGAGATTATACTAAATGGATCATAAGACCATGTAAATCTTGGATGGAATCCCATCTATTTTAGGATTGAATCAACTTCAATACTTGTTGATCTAGTATTGAAAGGAAATGATCTTACTTGTGACTTGATTTTGAAATGATATTTCCTCTTCCTTGAAATGAAATGTTGCTCATCCATATTGATCATTTGCCAGATATATTCGAGAGAGAAAATTCCCATTGGAACATATTTGGGAAATTTGTATGGGGCTAGTTCATAGCCATACACCTTAATCTATGTATGATTCTGGTAAAGATACCAGTCCCCTGTATTGGCTTGGTCACTCAGGTGAAGGATCCTTTTAATTTCTGGACTAATCCTTGGCTCACTCTTGCTGTTGAGAATCTGTGCAACTTGATGAATAAAATAGTCAATGAAATCTCAAAACTTTGTCCTTCTGATCAATGAATTCCACTGTGTGACTGATTGAATTACTTGTTTATCATCCTCCTTTTTTAAAGTTATAGGAAACACGACTCCTTGTTGAAAATGGATCATATGCACTAGTACAGAAGAATATTTAAATAACCCTTCAGTAGTGATTTTGATCAATTATTCATGCATACTTTCAGCCAAAATTTGACTCTTATTATACATGAAAACTGGTTTTTTTCTTTGGATAAGATGGATAGATAACCTAAAATAGATTCATCTACCCATTGATCTATTTGGTAACCTAACGAGAAATAAACTAAGGAAATGATATACTTGGCTTTCTCAGGGAACATGGATGCTAGATAAGGAAGGTTCCTTTTAGGAAGTTCAACATATTCTTAAAGAAATATCTCAAAAAATTGAGTTCTTTGCGGAAAAGTGAGCTTATCGTATAGTCCCGTTAAGACAACAGTGGAGAAAAAGCTAAGGGAATCATTTTCAGGGATAAGAAGCATCTTATTGATAGTTTCAGAGGTGATGGACATCACAATATCTCCATTTTGAGCTACCACAATTATCTATAGTGGATTTCACTTAGATTGAAACCAGATGACTAAGTGAGGAAAAGAACGGGTATGAGGAAACATGTACATGGGAAATAAAGATTCCCATCAGATTATTTCATCTTGAGAGTCCTGATAAGTCTGCTTTAAGAAATGTTGCAATTCGAACATATCGAATTCACACTTTGTGTCTGTAATTTTGAAAAAATGGTCAGCTAAGGGAATGTGGTCAAGGTCTAGGATATCAAAGACTTTGGGATTTTCCTCTGATGAGGTTTGATTACCAGAGAGTTTCTTCTAGGAGCCATTATTTGTAGAATTAGTAGGAATAAATAACCACATGTTTAGGAATAAGAATACCCAATAGAGAAGATGTTTCATCCTAATAATAAATTTAATTATCCCACAGAGCAGAAGCAAGGAGTCGTCGAACTCTGGAAACCTACGAATCTGAAAATAAAAACAAATCTAGGGAAATCACACAAAGTGGATGAGAGGCTTATTTATAATGGAGAATGCATTACTGTTAAAGGGAAACCATTACTAAATGAGAGGATATTCATGTATGGCCAATGCGAGGATGGTAATTGCTGGAAGAAACAGATAGGCAGATAGGAATGCAACAGTTATGGACACGTGGAGTGAAATGATTAGGGGTTGTAAGGTGTACGGAAGGGAATGATCGTTGGCGGAAGTGACTTTTGGAGGGAAGGGTAGTGGTAAGTGGTAATGAGCAGTGGGGGTGTGAAGCAAAGAGGGAGTAACATGTTCTGAGTGGCCTGCCTTGAGGGGAACTACTTTTCAGACCGACCCCCTTTCAGTGATCGCACAACAGTGAAAGGGGGTGCGAAATGGCTTCCCCGCCATTGATCTCGGTAGGGAAGAGGGTCATTTGCCAAAGGTGTGAAATCATTAGTGCTTCACAACAAACTTCCTTTGTCATTTCATGACTTTGGCTAAAATATTATACGGTTTTATTTATTCAAAAATTAATCACCTTTAATATGTAATTAAGTCCTAATCAAACCAATCTTAATCTAAATTTGGTGCATTTGGACTAGCAACCAATTATTTGCCTAATTTGTTTGTAACCCTAATCTAATATGTCCTTTGGCCAAATTCTGAGAATGTTAGGCCATTATTTATTCTCTTCTATCCTGCCTAATAATGTTCTACCAAGATTAAACAATTTGGTGCACATATTCACTAATCTAAAACATAAATTTAAATGATTTGATCATGATTAAACTATATGATTCAAATAAAAACAATAAGTTGTGTCATTTAAGCAAGCTGCACACAAAACCTTAATTTATACAATGTAATTTATTCCTTTGAAGTGGCATTTAAATTGGCTCACTTATACAAATTTTGTATTTATTTTGATGGGGTTTCATTTCATCTCCTTTTTCTTTTTTTCCATTTTCCATTTTCATTTTTTATATTCTTTGTTTTTTCGTAACCTCTTTTATAAATAAAAACTAACTTATCAAAAATAAAGGATGTTACAACATTGGCTCCAACTGGGGACTGCTTCCTCCTACAGGCTACAGAGAACTTGCAGATCCATGTGCCTTCTTCTCAGGCTAATGTGGTATTCGTTTAAACAAATACATATTGCATGTAAAATAAACTCCCTAGTGAGATAAAATGATGGATGAATGGGGAAATTCTTAATACTTAATGTAATGCTTCAAGTATTTCCCATTGATAGGAAATGAGGAATACTTTCCTTCCAAATTCTGCAGGATGAAAGTGTTATTAAGCTTAACCTCAGTAATGCTAAGAGGTCCAAATGAGAGGTTATCAAACTTTCCATGTTTTCCTTTCTATTCTCTTCTAGCATCCCATATTAACACCAAAACTCCTTCCTTAAAATCTCTTTCCCTAGCTTTTCTATGAAACAAACTTTTCATTTTGTTCTAATATTTTGGAATCTTATATATCCTTATTTAAAATACCTTTCCCTAGCTTTTCTATCCATTTTTTTTTTAATTTTGGTATGATATTTCCAAAGTTTATAATGAAATTCATCTCAACTTCATTAATTTCTCTGATCTGATTTATTCTTCTGGAAATATCCTCAGGTTGTTCATTTTATTCTTGTAAAAGCATGATGACAAGCAAAGCTAAATGTGTGGGAAAAATAACTTGTTTACCATAAACAAGATGAAAAGGAGATTTACCTATTGATATATTTGGAGAAATCTTGTTGGCCCAAAGCACATAAATAAGACGGTTGTCCAAACTCTTTTTTTGATCCTCTAATGTTTTATTTATGACTTTAACCAAACTCTTATTTGAGAACTCTGCTAGTCCATTTCCTTGTGGACAGTATGGAGTAAAATGATGCAACAAGATATAATATTTCTAACAAAATTAAATCATCTTGATACTACTTAATTTTGTTGCATTATCTGTCACTATTTGTTGGGGGCATCCAAATCTAGACAATATGTATTCTCTAATAAATTTAATAACAATAGTATCAGTTGGATTTCTAACTGGAATGGCCTCTACCCATTTGGTAAAGTAATATGTGGTAGTCAATATAAATCTATGGTGACTACTTGATGGAGGATGAATTTCACAAATGAAATCTAATCCCCATTGAAAGAAAGGTCCTTGGAATAGTACTGGAACTAGTTGAAGTGTTGTCAATCATTGATTTCCAACAAACATCTAACATTCAGTACAACTTCTAACTATTTCTCCCACTAGTGAAAGTGAAACAGGCCAATAAAATCCTTCTCTTAAAATCTTATGTTTTGTAGCCCTCCAAGCCTAGTGCTCTCCACAAATACCTGCATAAAAATGATTAATGGTCCCTTGTGTGTCAATTTCTATTAAGAAAAGTAAAAGGATGCTAAGAGGATCCTTCCAATATAGATTTGCATTAATGATACAATATTTTATGGCCTTCAACTTCAGTGTCTTACATTGATTCTTTGTAAATTTAGGTGGGCATTCAAAGTCTCTCAGAAAAATTCACAATATCAATGTACTAATTAGATAATAATTTTTTTTCATGAATATGAACTGGAATTGATAGGTCCAATGAAGAAGGTTCTTGTGGATTCTTCTGTGTTCGGATTCTGGAAGGTTCTTGTGGCTTCTTCTCTATTGGGATTTCAGAAGGTTCTTGTGGATTCTTCTCTATTGGGATTTCAAAAACAGAATTTATTCCCAAGGTCTGACAATTTGACTGAGCAAGAAGTTTGGACAAGTCCACACCTTTTACCAACTTTCTAGTTTTGATAATGAGTTCATACTCTAATATCTTAGTAATCCATCTCCTCTCCTTCCATCAATATTAGGTGGAGTTAACATAGTTTTAACAACACTATTGGGTACATAGGCAATAATAGAAGAGTGAAGGATATAGACTCTAAACGATTTTAGGGCTTGAACTAAAGAATAGGACTATTTTTTAATAATGCCATATTTCGACTCATCATCTCTCATGACTATACTAAAAATGGAAATAGGTTGGTCATCTCCATCTTTATTCTTTTTCAAAAGAACAAAAACAAGGTAGTTTTAGAGGAAAAAGAAAAGATACTAAATGGTTCAGAATAATTTGGGCTAGCTAAAATGGGAGCTTCTGCAATAGCCTTTTTAATCTGATCAAATTCATACCTTGCAGGAACGGTCCATTTAATTTCATGGTTATTTCTCAGCATATCAGTGATATCGTTAACTATTTAAACATAATTAGGAATAAACCTTCTTAGAAAAATTATTTTCCTAGGAAGGTTGAATTTCCTTCTTATTCCTTGGTAATGAAAGTTCTTGTATAGATGAAACTCTTTTAGGATCAACGATTACTCCTTCCTTAGAAATAATATGGCCAATAAATTTTCCTTCCTTGAATGCAAAAAAAAAAAAAGACTTTTTGGGATTAAGAGAAATCCCAAACCTTCTACACATGTCAAAAACCTTTCTCAGGTGCTTCAAATGTTGTTTATCAGAATTGGAAAACGTAATCAGGTCATCAAGACAAATAACAACGAATTTGTTTGTCTTACCCACAAATGCTAAATCCATATCTCTTTTGAAAGTAGCTCCAACGTTAGTTAACCAAAAATGCATTGGGGCTATTCTTAGTTATTCGAATTCCTAAAATCCACACATATTCTAATTTCACCATTTTTCTTTCTCACTAGAACTAAATTAGCTACCCAATCAGAATATTTCAATGGAACTATAATTTTAGCATAAAGTAGCTTTTTGAGTTCTTTTTCAATAACATGAATAAGGACATGATTAATTCTCCTTGATTTTTTCTTAAAAGGTTTAAACACTCACTTTAATGGGATTTAATGTTCAATGAGTGATGTATCATATGTCTTCAATTCATTACAAGACCAGGAAAAAACATCTTTATAGGCTTTAAGGGTTGATAATATTTTTCTTTGGATTCCATTGACAAGGATGCAAAAATTTTAATATTTATGATTTCTTCAGAACTTCGAATATTACAAATTTCAATATTTTCCTTAGGTGAATTTGATAATGGATATTTTTGGATCAAAGATATTTTCAAGAGGGACTAATCCTTTAGGAATACAATTGTTGCATAATTGAATAATGCTATGATCGACAATTGTTTACTCAAGTTGCAGAATTGATTTTCCTTATAAGATCCATGATTATCGAGCTGTTCTTCTTCAATTTGCAAGGTTGAAAATTCATCAATTACTTGTAAAAAGGATTTTAATTGCCCAACATCATGAAATATTTGCCAATGTTTAAGTTTGTTAGGAATAGATGGACTATACTTAAACTGAATTTGGTATTGGATAAGAATTTGATCAGGAATTTTAAAATAACTAACAGAAACAGCCAATGAATCTGCATGATTTTGATCTATGGGAATAGCACTGGTGTTAAATACTGAAAGGAAACTATATATTGAATCCAAAACCTGATTTACATAATATCTTAGTCTAGGATGCTTAGTTTGACAAAGATTTCTTATGTGTTTGACAATGAGTTCTGAGTCACTAAATACACAAAGATTACGCACCTTAAGACTTTTGCTAATTGAAATCCTAGTAGGGAAGCTTCATAGTTTGCTACATTATTAGTCACATCTAAATCAAGTTTATAGGATTGGGTAATATTTTCTTTATCTAGTGAAATTAATACAATTCCAGTCTTTCTCCTTCCTTTGAACAAGAACCATCAAAGTACAATCTCGAAATATCAATGTTGACGGTTTTAGGCTTGTCTATAATGTTTTCAATACTAAGATGAGTGTTTTGTGAATTATTTGGTGATAATTCAAAACTTCCAAAGTCTTGATCTACTACATAAATAGGATGATTCCTAGCTTGATCATATTTACAAACAATATTCATGAATATTACTTCTCTATATAATCTGAGATGCTCACCCCCATATACAGGAATGGTAGCATAAAACATGTCCATTTGAAGGCTTCCTCCTAATTTGGCACAATAGGATCTCGATAATAACATGCCAAATTTGGGAGGGATATCAGTGACTACAATGTCTAAGACCACACTCTTAACATGGATCTGAGCTAAGGTAACCACTTGATCTTTTATAAGTCCGCAAGACAAGGTACTTTATTAGAGTCAAAATTGTGAAGATCATGATAAGTCCTAGTGACTTCTAATTGAAGTTGGTCCATGATTAACTTTGGCATCAGATTATGGGAAACCCCAAAATCTAACATGCAATTATATAACAAGAAATCATGAAATTTTAGTGTCACATAGAAACGTGGTACATTTTCATCATTCATGTCTGAGTTGGGACCAAAGACTACTGAAGGTTTTTCATCGTGTAGGCTTATTACATCCCCTTCAACATCAACATTGGATGACTGGATTGATTTAGAAAATTGATTTATACACCCTGGATTCTTCAAAATTTCAAATAGAGGAATGGGTATTTTAACTCTTTCTAGTTCCTTTTCAACATTGAAAGTGGTTAAAATAGTTTTATCAATTAGAGTTGTTTCAACTGCTTGATTCAATGGTTGAATTGTTGTTGTTTGAGTTTTGGTGGATTTGATTTGCGGTTCATTTACAATTGGGATTTTTGGAGGTCTACCAGGCCCTAACGTAGGTCTTAAACCATATCTCCTATTCAATTATGAAATTTAAAACTCAAAAAAGGCCTAATATTTTGAAATTTGAGAGTCTTCTTGATCTTGAGAAGACTGATTTAAAGGTAGAGAAACAATAGCATTTTGTAAAGATGAATGATCTAGATTATATATATCTTTAGAAATCAAAGCGCCAATTTCTTCTGTTGTTGGTCATCGATCATCAATGTGGGTTGAATCTATTGATCAATGTTTGGTCTTTGTAAAATTTGAGTTTGTGGGGATATTCTAAATTTAGTTTGAGGTCTAGCAGAAGTTTGTTGAATATTTGTCTTAAATACCCATCAGAGAAATTATTGAGCTGATTAGGAAGATGTAAGGTAGCATAGCTATCTTGAATAATAGGTTGAAAAGAAGCCATATTTGAAGATGAAGATGAAGATGAATCGGTAGAAAAGGTGGAAGGTTATGTAGTAGAGGATAAGGTGGAAGATGGTGAAGTTGTAGGTGGAGATGGAGGTGTAATGGTAGGAGGAGGAGAAGAAGAAGGTGGAGGATCCCTAAAAGTTTTAAAATGTGTTTTAATAACTAGATATTAAACCTTTGTTTCAATGTTTTCTTTATTTTCTAACAAAGGGTTTGAATATATAGTAAAAAAATTCCTGAGGTTTGGTAGAAGTAGATGGAAATGTATAATGAGTGGGGGAGATAAAAATAGTATGTTTTAAGTCCGATAAATGTACATCCAATTCCTCTTTTGACTTGGGTGAATCCAAAAATATTTCAGGGATTCTATATGATTCCAAATAATGGACTAAGAGTGATGACTGCAGATCAACTCCTTTAGATAATAGTTCTAAAACCTTAGGTGTTAGATTAACCAAGTCTAATTGGGATGGAACACACCTAAAGGGATAAGAAAATGAAATATCTTTAGGTTGTAGTGGTACAAAAGAAGAAGTAGAATACTCAAGTCTCCTTCTGAAAGAGGCTTCTCTTACCAGTCTCTCTGGATCAAATAATTGAGAAACAATTTGAGAATCAGAATGAGATCTGGTATGTTTTGAAGGAGAGAAGTTGGGCTTCTGGAGTTGTTGGGTCAAATATTTTAACCTACAATTCCTTTATTCACGTATAAGGGAAAATTCTTAATCATTTTCCTAGGGAATATACTTCAATTTTCGTTCGTCGGCAGCAATGCCAATCTGATGTTGTCCTCTAATATGGTTCTAGGTTAATTAATCAGAGGAGAGCATCTAAAATGTTTTGTTTGTTTTATATTTTTTGGATGACCAACGTTATGAACAAATTGAAGACAGGTGCTTAAAATATAACAATTTCCAAATAGAATGAAAGGGATATTTATTTGTTTGCAAATATTTAATTTATTTTAATTGAATGAATAACAAATTCTTAAGAATTACAACTTACTAAATATTCAGATAGAATATTTAATTAATTATAATAAGGATGCAGGAAAATAATGTTTACCTGATGAACAAAATGTATTTAATCTTACGCAGATGGGTATGAAAATTTATGGATACAAAGGAGTTTATAATAACAGACAGTTTATAAACTAATCTCTAATTATGGTTTATAACTTCACAAGGGATTTAAGATGGACTGATATCCAGTTTCATCTTACCCAAATTTCTCCATAAAGAATTAAATACGTAAAGAAAGACATAATGAAATGAACGCCTAAGAAAAAATCACAAGGAAACAAACTATTTGAGGCAAATCCAGAATCCTTTCATTAATTTGAAGCAAATATCCAGCTCATTTACAATTCTACTTTGAAAGCTCATCCAAGGGTTCAACCCTTAATAACTCAAGTGAATAGTTATTTATACAAAATGAAATATCTTCTAGAGACATATTTTAACAAAATGGAAAAAATATTACAAAACTATAGGAATCCTAAAACTGCTGAGTGATGGCACTATATTTAAGGAATTTTTTTGAGATCTGGTCCCCAAAAAGTGTTGCCTTGTTGTCTCTAGTTGGTGATGAAAGTTTAATTAATTTAATAGATTGGTTTATTGAAATTATATTTATAAGGTTTCTAAGTAATGATGTGATCTCATCTATATTTTGATCTTCTTTTTCATTTTTTGAGGAAGAACCCTCTTCTTTAACTTTCATTTTCCTTTCATCTTTTTCAACCTTAGCTTTAAGTTTAGCTAATGCTAATGGATTTGAACTAAGTAACTCCCATCTGCAACAAATATCATATTACTTTGGGGCATTCAACTGTGTATTACCCACATGGTAATGGGTTGGATGAATCTTCAGATAAGAGTTTGGTGAACATTATTAAGAAGTTGTTAGAAGAGAACAAAAAATCATGGAACAACAAGTTGATAAATGCACTTTGGGATGATAGGCTCACAACAAACAAATTAATTGCCATGTCACCATACCAATTGATTTATGGAATGGATGTTATTTTTCCATCCTCTTTGGGAGTTTCATTCATGAAGATAATTCAGGAATTGTAGGTTGAGCCAAATGACATCTAAAGGAGAATTGATCAGACAATCCAATTGCATCAATCCAGGGAAGAAGTCTATAATAAGGCTCTGGTCATCTAGGAGAATATCAAAAAAGTTTTTGATAGAAGAACTAAAGTAGATGATTTCACTTTGGTGTTAGAGTTTTGAAGTGGGATTCCAGAAGAGAAGACAAGGAAAGCATGGAAATTTTAATAATCTATGGACATGCTCTTATGTCATTTATGCTTTCGAAGGACACAATGCATTTTTTATCAAACATCTAGATGGGACAAAGATTCCTGGTGGACCAATGAATGGGAGAATGCTGAAGCATTATTTCTATGAACAATAGAATTTTTTCTAGCATTAATCATTGTAAATATCATTGTCTTTATTACTTTGATTCTGTGAACTATTAACAAAAGTTGAAGCCCACAGATAAGGCCATAAGCCTCCATTGATATGTTACCATAAGGACTACAACAAAAGGAATCATAGGTTGATATTTCTGAAATAGAACACTCGAGGCTACTAATCAAATGTTCTTGGAACCTCATAGGGAGAGTGCCATCCCCAGCTGGATCCACTTTTAGGGTTCTATAATTTATAGGATCTCAACGTAATTCAGCATTGTATCTCAGGAATCTCATATTATAAATAATTGTCAATATACCAATGATTTCTAAATAAAAGAAAAATAGAATAAAAAATGAAAAGAGTCTATAAATAAAAAAGATAAAAAAAAAACAAAAAATTTCAAAAAGAATGAAAAACAAAACCCCATCAAAAGAAAACCAAAAAAGGAATAATACTAAAAGTGTTGCAAATCTAAATGCCACTACTGATAGATATTTTTCTTAATCTTTATTAAACAAAGGTTGTGTGTAGCATGTTAAAACTTCCACAATGTCTAGGTACTTGTTTAATCATACATTGTAATCATGGTTAAACTTGTTTAAATTCTGTAAATTAGTTTCGAGAATAAAGATTTGCCTAATAATTGAATCTGGGTAAATCAATAGTTAGGTAGAATATGACATTAATTCAATTATTTAATCTGAATCAATATGAGTAATAAGTGACGGGATTTAGATAGTTCTTCATACTATATAAACAAAAATAATGTGCGTTTGCTAGTGTAAGTGCACCCTTTAGAAAATAAAATGTCAGTTTAGTTAAGGGTAGGTAAAATAGTTGTTTTTATAAATATATCCCTATGTCATTTTTATCCTAAGTTTTAATGATATGGTAGAAAGGAAAAGGAGTGATGGGATAAAGTTCCCTTTCATGTTTTTATTCCTAAAACTTTTATCCTAAGTCAAAAAGGAAAAACATAAAGGCACAAATGGAAAAATGTGTTTTGTCTTATATGGTTAAAGAGCATCACGATGAGAAGCATTAGGATCCTCTCCCCTGCATGATCCATGGTCTACATCATTCTTTCTTTGGCCCCTATCCATCCTGCCTTTACCGTCGGGGGTGGGTTCTAAAAGGGTTGATTCCCCCTTGGACCCAATCCCCTACGTGGCACCCTCTCTGCACTTCACACCCCCCCACCTCACCTAAACTACTTACCATCCACAACTAGCTCTGAAATCACTTTCCCTTTACTCGCTTTACCACATCCCCACCACAAAGCCTCATCCATTCACCTCCTGCCACGTTGCCTAGTCGTTAACCACTTAAATGCACTCTCAACAAAACAATCGTTTCGCATTAAATTCATAATTCTTGGGTAACAGTTCAAAATTAAACGTCCGGCTCCACCTCCAATGGATTTCACCATGCTCTTCCTTTTAAAAACTTTATGTAACCATCACTTTCCTCCTTTTACTGCTCATCCTCTCGCTTTCCTCATTTTTGTTGGCGTATTCTCTGTAATTGATAGCCTTTGCACAACGAATGGTCTCAAAGTATTCCCTCTACCAAAACTAGATCAAGAATGACATCTTCTGTCTCCTTCCCCTGATAGTTCATTACCCCAATTGTTTCCCGGTAAGGTATTCTATCAATATCTCTTATCTTTCATTAATACAATCATGCCTCCCAAGAGAAAAATCCAGAAGAAGGTTGTCAATAAGGATTATTGGATTAATGAAACCCACTCTGATTGACTCTTTAGAGTTATATTGTTGGTTGGAAGACAAGTATGCAGATAAAACTGATGAAATTGGGCTCTCGAAGTCCAATCTTCCCCATTATATTTTCCCTCTCACCTTCCAAGCCCCTAAATTTATTAGAAAATGTCAGGCTTGTTATGTCATTACTTAAAGAACTATCATGGCCCCATATGGTGTCATCCTCTTTACCATTACTGCCCAGTCCATAGACCAAATAATGCTATCTCCATCTGTGGAAATATATACTCCTTTCTCCTTAGAAGCCCTCACCCAGCTTTATCAAAAGCTATATTTCGCCACTAGAGCAAAAATTTTCGAGATCTTCTTGCATGCGAATGCCTAATTACCTAAAAAGAATCCTCCATATCCTTCTTCCATTTTCCATGATCAAGCCAAACAAACCATATCTATAATTTACTATATTATGGGTTATTATTTTGATCAGTGGCTAGATGAGCCCATATTAGGTTTCCTCTACATATTTTCCACAGATAGTAAGCCATCCATTGTGTTCAATTTTAGTCAACTCTTGGATGACAACATTCATGAACAATTTTTGAAATTTCCCATAGAGTAGTGTTTAATTACACCTCTATTCTAATCTACATGTTCCTTTATTATCAATAAGATAAGTTCAATTTTGCAATGTAGAAGCTTGATGATGTAGGAAACCAACAACCAGTGAGTTTTTGGACCTCATTGGTCATGAAAGAGTAGTAAGAGTTCTCTTATAAGAAGTTTATTGAAGAATTTGTTCACCCAGCAATGAACATCCTTAACAGTTCCATACATCCCACAATTGGTGAAGATATCAAAAGAATTTTGCATCTAATAGATCAAGCTAATACTGGAGATTGGTATTTATACTAAAATTACACAGAAATTAGGGTTTATGGTTGGGAAATGATGCCATATAAACCCCCTAAATACCTACCCATGATGATTTTTTCCCTGGAGTATATTAGACAAATGCTAAGTTCTTATGACATTCATTTTGTAGTGGCCAAGAATAAATCCCAGTTCTGAATAAAGACACAGGTGGGCTCATTTATTTGTAATACCAGGACATCAGGTGAACAAGCAGGCAAGATGCTTAAATAAATGAAGTTTAGCCTGAGTTTTATATGGTCTTATGACCCTTGTGGCATTATTTCAAAGCTTAGAGTGGAGGATAAAAGTACTCCCTACATCCATACTTTAAGGCTTGAAGTAGAAAATATGAAAATTAGTTGGAATGGACAAGAAACACCTTGCAGTAAGCTGAAGAACAACTCTTTTCTACTTCCAGTTTGCTTTCTCCCACTCCTCACAAAAAATTCAGTAAAGGGCCCAGGGAGGAGGGATCATCATCAACCATTGGAAGTGAGGCAAAAGAGTTGAGGATTAGTTATGGGAAGAGGACAAAATTGAATCCTAGGATATATGTGTGCAAAGAGATAGAAGAGAAAGTTGCCATCATAATTACAGACTCACCACCTGCAAGAAGAAAATTTATAACATCTCCTACTGGACCTTCATCGTGACAAGGTCACAAGGAAACAAAGCTATAATCCCAGAATTTCCAAGGAGAGAAGGAAAAGACAGTTTTCGATAGGTATAAAGAGATTAAGCTTAAGAATGAGATTCTTAAATACAATACCTATAATCTATTTTTAAAGCAAACCTCGAGCTCACAGAGTAGATTGTTATCAATTTTTGATACAGAGCGTAGGAATATGAAAATGGATTTTCTTGAGGCCTAGACTCCACATCCAAAAACATCAGTAGACTACAAGAGCACTACATTTGAGTTCAGCACCAAAGACATACATCCCATTGATCACATGGAGATGCATAAGAAGATTGGTGAGATGATATCTTCTACTTTAACTAACATTCTTATGTCATTGTCCAAATTGCAAGTTTCATTTTCTAATGTTCAATATTAGTTGAAAATGGAGAAGGTATCCCTCTTAGTGAAGGATAACAGGATGAAATCGTTGAAATATTTGGTGGTAAAGATGGGGCATGATCCCAAAGATGTCAATGCTGTAGAGGATATTATAAAGAAGAAGAATGTGTACATTTCAGCATTGAGAAAATAGCTTAAGTTGTCACCCACAAAGCTCCCCTTTACCAAGAATATTAAATAAAATTAGCCACAGAAGGATGACATGAGGAAGCTAATTATAGAGTGAAACATATATATTAAACAAATGGAGGTAGAAATGGAGAAGATGATAAAGGAGAAAGAACAAATTCAAAAGATGGCTATTGCCCCCTTGGATGCCATACCCATTTCTCAACTTCCAGCAAAAAGAATAGCCACTGCAGTTACCTATTCCACTCATATTGCAAGTGTTGAACATGTGACCAAGACACTGGAGAACATGTCAATCCAGTCAGAAGAGATCAAGACTCTGCAAGGGCATCTCAAAGCTTTAGAAGTAGAGAAAGCCGAAGCTGAAGCTTCTCATGTTACTAAAATGTAGAAATCACAGAGATTGTTGGAGAAGTTGCACAAGATAGAAAGGGATACCTCAATTGGTTAGACCTTGGCCCAAGCCAAGGAAACCATTTGGATGAGTATTGTAGACTCTATGAATGAGATTTGGCCATCTATACAAATAATCTTTGAGCAGAAGGAGTTTATAGAAAAAAGCTACAGAAACCATTGTTCAGGGAAGTGAAAAGCTTGGAAAAATGCCCACAGAAGCCTCCAATGATATTAGATTCCTGAATTCTATGTCAAAATATGAACTTGAAGAATTAGGAATCAGAGACAGAACTACCACTATTTTGGAAGTCAAGAAAATGTTAACTAAGGGGAACCTTATTGAAAGATGTGAAACATTAGAGCTAGGAGTAAACATGTTCTGCAACAGAATTGAAGCATTGATCCAAAGAGGGCTATCAAGAATTTATGTAATAAATGATAAATTGATCACTCAATAAGACTATGTTCTGAAGATGAAGGAAATGACTAGAAGCAGTATCAAGTTCAGTGGAATAAAGGGCGGTATGACACCAAAAGAATTTTTAGAAACCATGTCAAAAGATTTGTACATACAAAAAGAGGTAAAACATGTTTTTACTTTAAAGCCAACTTTTGCCAAATACAAAGAGGTAGATGAAATTACTGGAGGGTAATAAAATTGACCATACCATGAAAAGAGATGGGAAAAGCTTTGTGATTTACTAGATTGAAGAGTAATTCAGGTGCAGTAAGACACCAGCCAGCACGTCAACTAGCATGACAGTCAGAGCATCAACATAACACATTTTGAGGTTGACTCAGCAATCAAATCCACCAAAATAGAGTCGCCTTTCCTTCCAGCTGTTTATGTGGCCTATTTTTCTGCCAGAGATAGATCATATTGTTTATAATTAGGCTAATAATACATTGTCTATTAAGACATCATTATTGTAATTATTTTGTATAAATACTTCACTATTTGAAGTATTAAGGGTTGATTTCTGAATCTAATTTCCTCTGCATATTGTAATTTTCAAAGCGTTGGAGCATCAATAATATAGGGATCTTTTCATAAGATTCATGTGATGTACCAAATGCTGATTTGTTTCTTCATTTTATTTGTATAAACAATGTTTTTCTTTCTCTATTATTCTACAATCTAAAGAAATTGTGATGAATAGGATTTGTTATTTAGAGCACACTATCACGACTGTTAGTAATTTTCATGTTTTCCATTGAAGTGAAATCGCGGAATTCTTAATTTCTCCTTCGTTTCCACTGAATCTTACATTTATGTTCTTTCACAGTCCATTTAATTTATGAAAAGATCCAAATAGTACAACCTAGCTGTCCCTGTGAAACTCCTCTAAAATTTGATGCCAAATCTAGTTAAATCTTCGGACTCCATATCCCAATGGAATTATAACACTTAAATCAGCCAAACAATTCCTGTCAAAACAATAAGTACAGTGATAACTAGCCTAAACTTCACATAAAATAAAGCTAAATTTTATAGAGAGATCCCTTTTGGAAGCTGACAGGGCTAGATCCCAACTTCCATAGTGCTTTTGATGCTTTCTTATGTGTTTACTCCCTCAACCTCAAAAATACAGAATGACAACACATGGTTTTTTTTTTCTGTTTTTCAATGTAATTTCTTACATTTTGCAAAAACAATTAAATAAGAAAGACAAAGAATAGAGTACTTGCCTTCGTTTGAGCCTTTGCGATGTTGCCAAGGTGGTTAGAGAGATTGTTTCTAAGGCTCCATTGCTTGATTGAGCTCAAATAATCTCATTCGAGCTAATGTCAAACTCTCGGTCGAGCTCCTACGTCTATGAAAATATGGCTCAATCGAGCATTATAGCTTGATTAAGGGTTAGTTTTTAACACTCGATCTAAATTATATTTTAGCGCCCAAGGAGCTTGAGCGAGCACTAAAAAAAGGCTCGGTTGAGTGCTCAAAAAAGGCTTGAAATAGAACTTAAATGGCTCGATCAAGCCATTTTTATTTCCACCCAAACACACCCTCTTTCACCATTTTTTTTCCACCCATGCTTTAATCATCATAGACCACATTCAACATTGATCAACCATAGTGAAAAGTGGACAAACATGGTCAATTTTTGTAAGCAATGTCTCCAGGATATACATTTTTCAACATATCTCAACTGCCCATGATTTGTACAATGTGACATAACCAATGGGGTAAACAACTTTCCTCATATACCAACAAATATGAATATCAGAATGCATCACACCCATTCAATAACATATCTCTAAAAGATAATCCTAAATGAATGTTGCAGTGTGACATAATTATTTTTAAAAGTGCAATGCAACATAAACATCTATAAATGTTGCAATTCAATGTAACATGATAAATGTGGAGATCACAATGCCACATAATCAATAGGGAACATCAATACCCAATATACACCTTAAGGAATTTTAGAATGTTACATAGCCCTTCAAAGAGATCGAATATGAACCATAATCCCTTAATGAGTGTTACAAACCAACACAATCCTCAATAACCCTCAATGTCACCATGTGATTAAATGAAACAATAATCACTTAATGGATGTCACAATCCAATATAATGATTGACAAACATCACGATGTAACATAATCACTAATGTTGAAATACACATTACTATTGATGAATGCCATAATTTGATTATTTCAAAATAACCCTTCATAAATTTCTTAATGTGTTGAAAATATCCCAATGTAATGATGTAATGAACATAACCAAATGTCACAATATAATCAATATATACTAACAATGCAATCTTACGTAACCCTTGCTAAATTTAGCATTGATGAATGTCAACCATAATCAACCATGTACATTATTAACCGTAACCAACTAAACAAAACCATGGTTAGCATAAGTGAACCATGATAAACATCAATATATGAAATTAACATTAAGGAATGTTAAAATGTAACCTTATCCTTGAGGATCATCAAACTACGATGTAAGCATTCAAGAAGACAACAATTTGACATAAGTCAACCAAGATAAATGTAATGATGTTACATAAAAATTGAGCAAGATAACAATCTAAGATATCATTTCTCACACCTAACAACGTGCCACAACCCTTCAAAATAATAAATTGAATATAATTTCACTAAAATCCAATTGCGTTCGTATTTGGTGGTTAGGAGGAATGATTGTTATCCTCTGCATCTAACATCAAATATTGTGAGTGACATGATTATCTTTATTGTAATGAATTTGAGCCTTGTTGTTGAGTCTAAGTAGTTCCTTGAGGATTGAGACATGTATATACCTCATATGGAATATAAAATATCTCACATGGAGAAAAAAAAAAGTCCACAAAGATGAACATTGCATTGTGACATAATCATTTATGAACATAGTAATTCCACATACTCTAACTAGGGTGAATACCATAGTGTGTCTTTATTACAAACAAAAATGACACTGAAACATAAATTTTAAAAATGTTGCAAGATGACATAACTCTTGGAGGATGTTACAATATGAAATAACAATCATTAAATAAAACAATTTGACAAAACATAATAATGATGAACATCAAAATGTGACATAACCATTGTAGAAGTAACATAATGCTTTTAAGGAATGTTACGATGTCACATAACGCTCAATGAACATCAGCCAACCATGATGAGTATTGCAATCAAACATTTCTATAGTAATCCATAGTTAAATATAATCAACATGGTTAATGATAATCGGCCATGGCTAACCATGGCCATCTAAAGTGAATCCTAGTTAACCAAGATTCAACATGGTTAACCATAATAAATGGAGATAAACCATATCAAACCGATGGTAAACTAAATTCAACCATTGTGAAACACGGTAAACCAGACATACAACAAAGTAAATCCTATGCCAATCATAGTAAATCAAGCATTGAAAAAGTCAAATACATGTTGACCATGATTAACCATAGTAAACATACTTCAAACATGTTCAACAAAAATTAACCACTATAAATTTTTTCCACGATGTTCAACCATACATAACCACGGTCAATCATAGAAAACGATAAAAAATACTTAACCATGTCATCCATAGCATATAATAGTTCAAACAATATGGTTATCCATAATCAACATGGTCACCCATTGTGAGTTGTGGTGAATCATAGCCAAATATGGTCAATCAAGTTCACCATGGCTAATAATAGTTTGAAATAATCAACCATGGTAAATTATGATCACCCATAATTTATCATGGCCATTGATGGCTAACCATAGTAAAAACACAAACAACTATAGTCAACCATTCTCACCCATGGCCAAACATACTTCAACATGGTTAAAAAAATGAACTATGTCCAATAATATTTTAATATAGTAAACCATAATCAACTATGGTCAACTAAATTCAACATTGTCCACAATTTTTAACCATATATAACTATGGTCAACCTAGCATAACCATAGTAAAACATGGTCAATTGTTTCATCCATCATCAACCAGATTCAACATGGTTATCCATAGCTAGCATGGTCATCCATAGTTAACCATTTTCAATGAAATTCAAAATCTAGACCATAGTTTATGAAAGTCAATCATAATCAAATATCATTACACAATCGATAATGACCAACAAAAATTTAATCATAATCATGCATAACTAAACCTAATTAACCATAATCAACCATAATTCAACTTCATTAATAATACTAAACTATCATTGATAATTTATCCATAACTATATTGATACTTTAATTTATAAAATTATTAATCATTCTCGTCCACATTAATCATCGACTACTATAGCTATATAATTAATAAAAAATACTATATGCTACTAAATACCATTAACGTTAAAAAGTAAATAACATCCATCGTAACATATAAACCAATGTTAATTAAGTGATTTAACGATTTGAGTATGCTTATACTATGAAATAAAATAACTTATAATATCAAAAATAAAAATAAAACAATTGTCCTTAACAATAAGGCTATCAAGAGGTGACTTCAAGGAACAGAGCACGAGCTTTCAGATCTAGGGCTTGAAGCTAGACAAAAACAGGGTCAGGATTGCAGAACTGTTCAGGAGGGGACAGATCTTGACTAGTCAAATGGTAAACGAGGGGTCCATAAGGACCCCCACATACAAACAAATCATTATGATTAAACAACCGGCTCAGAAGGGGGTGCAGATAGAAGGGCTTGATAGGTCAAGGCCATAAGAAGAGACCAGTAAGAACAGAAATGAAAACAGGGATAAGGTAGAGCTATCTACCAATAAACTAAAGGGGAAAGAGAATAACTGCAGAATCAATGGAAATAGAAAGGATAAGGAGGAACAAGAAAACATAGTACAACAGAATAACAAAGGAGAGGAGTAGGAACACCCGGAATACACAGCTACGAAGGAAGAAAATGAGGCAGAGGACAATACGCAAGAGAATATTACTCATAAGCCAACTCAGGGCCGATGCAAACCCAGAGTAGCAGAAGTCTTAAGAGTGGTTCTAAAGGATCCCGAAATACAAGCCTACAGAGACCACATGGCTGAGCATGCAGTGATCTGTAGATTTATGGGACTGTGGCCAACGGAAAAGGAATTATGTCAGTGGATTAAACAACATTGGAGACCCAAAGGAGATGTGAGTCTGCACCTGGGAGCAAAAGGCTTCTTCACAATTGTGTTCTCCAATCTGGAAGATTTGCACAGAGTCTTTCATGGAGGCCCCTACTTCTTCGCTTCAGCGGGCCTCTACATGAAACCTTGGAAACCTAATTTTGTACCAGAGAAGGAAACTTTCAAGAAGGTCCCAATCTGGATCCAACTCTTTGCGCTCCCAATAGACTATTGGGGTCTCGCCGCACCCAAACAAATAGGGGACAAGTTAGGAACATTCATCAAAGCTTTAGAAGCCACATTACAAAAAAGATACACTTCTTGCACTCAGATCTGTGTGGAGATGGACGTTTCAGGAGCGTTGCATGAAGGTCTATGGCTAGAATACAGAGACGAGGACTACTTTCAAGATATCGACTATGAGAAAATTCCGTTTCGTTGCAGAAAGTGCCATGAACATGGACACTTAATAAGGGAATTTCCTTTAAACAAGACAACAAATACACAAACAGAAGATCAAGAAGGAAAGCTAAAAGACACCTTCACTCAACCAAAAGCTAGACAGAGAGCACACAGAAGGTGACCAAACAAAACAAGCGAAGCACAAGCTAACACAAGCAATGCTTTTAAAGTTCTGGAAAATGAAAAGGATATAGAGACCCAGAATAAGGAGAACACGAACTATGAATTAAATAAAGTAGCAACAGTAGCAGCGGCCAAAGGAGCGGAAGAGGAAAATCCACACAACACAAAAAACAATCAAGAGGGCACGAAAGAAGCAGATGAAGACTTAGAAATGGTCATAAGTGATATAGGCAGTGAGGATATGCAACTCCAGGAGATTCCAGGGCTGGAAGGAGTCAATCTTCCAGACATGGTGGAAGATTGGAGGAAAAAAGCAGTGGAAAACATCTCGGAGGAGGAAATCCAGAAAATCAATGCAATTATCATAGCCAAGCAAAAGGCCAAAATGGAAATGCATAACAGGAAACTGGGAGTAGTAAAAGGAAAAGGAGCTAGAACGAAGAGTGTACTTCAAATAACCTCCAGCTCATCTCAGAAGAAGAAAATAGGGTGAAGAATAAACAGTGAAGCACTTCAGGAAATGGGATATATGCTTATAAACTCGGGTAAGATGAAAGCTCTTGATGCCTTCTCTTTTGGTTCTTAAATCTCAAGCTTTTTAAAATGAAAATCTTCTCATGGAATGTTAGAGGGCTCAATGGCCAAACAAAACAAAGATTGCTAAAAAGGAAAATCCAACAGGAAAAGCCAGATTTAATTTTGGTACAAGAAACTAAATGTGCTAATAACATTATTCAAATTGTTAACAGAAAGCTAGGTAGAACATTGGAACACATGAGTATAGATAGTCAGGGATGGGAGGGAGGTCTAGTAACATGGTGGAATCCTCATGTCCTCAAAGTAATTTCCTCGTAAGCATCCAGATATTTTTTAGCCTTAGAATTTCAAGTAATAGGCAACTCAGACATCTATTTATGCATCAATGTCTATGGGCCTAAAAAATTAGAAGAAAAGCTCAAGTTAATAAACTTGCTAATAAAGCTGTGTCAACACTCAGGTTGTTCCCTGCTTCCTAAAGGGAATACGACCGAGGTAACCACTAACCAATCTTTTAGCAACAGGTCCTAGCCTACCTGTAACCAGAGAGTGCTCTCTCTTTATAATTTAGCTTTGTTGATTGATGATTCTAGGCTAGTGATGGTGTGCTTTTTTGTTTGAGTTTGGTGGGTTGGTGAATCCAGACAGAGCTGAAATATAGATCATGGAACAGTTTGGTCCATTGGGCAATGGAGTTGAGGTATTGTGCTGCGGAAGTATGTTTATGAAGGCAGAGTGTTGCTGCAAAGCCATATAGGCATATGTGAAGCAAGTTACTAATTTTTTGATGGAGTTATGGAATTAGTGAGTGAAAGACAACTAAGAATCTTTAACTATGCTAACAAGGGGAAAATGAAAGTATTGCTTAAGAGTAGTTAAGAATTCTCAAACAATATTCACAATGATAGAATTAGTTTAGACATGAGCAATCAAGAATTCATATCCATGGCTAATCCAGAAGAAAACATATTTAGAAATAAAGATTGAGCATAGGGTGTTCACAACAAATCCTAGGCTATTCGTTTTCTCTACATTACTATGATCATGGAAACATAAGAATTATGGAATACACAGAAAACACATACACAGTTCAGAAAAACTCATTGCTCCAGCAAATGACACAGGAATTCTACAACATAAAAGAGCTATTCATTTCCATCTTCAGACATCATAGGAACCAGAAATCTCCATCAGCAATTTGTATTATCAAAATGTCTCAAATATACAATAGAGCTCTTTAGAAGGAGTTTCACTACAACTGACCCTCAATACGTTCTCTGAGGGGATATATATACAAAATAGGATACAAAATATCTCAATGGTGAGTTATTGTGCAATAAATTGCACCACCAACTCTCTTACAAAAATTAAATGAAAAACATGACTACAGCATTTAATGCTGAGATGGCAGTTATCTTTCTGTCAGACAACTTTTGACCTTATGGTTCAGGAAAGTGGGCTATAGCTGTGCCTCTAACTTTGCGTTAATTGAGACTGCTGTCTGGGTGCATTGGTGAGTCACTTGTACGGATGCTCCCTGTGATACCTGTGTGCTGATGTGTCTGCTGACCTGTACCATGACCGAGACTTGATTTTTCTCAAAAAGGAATAACATAGTGACATAATCTGGGCAGAATTTCCAGCATTTCCTGCCACCAATCAGCTGGAGGTAGCTGATGCCTCCTTATTTTCACCAGTGTTTCATCTGCCTCTCTATATCTGTAGAAGTTTGGAGGCACCTCAAACAGATGATTTATCTCATGCTCAATAAAAAATAGATTTTCTAACTTGTCATACAGAGACTGCCCAGAGGGAGGCCCTGCTTCTTCTGTGGAGCTGCTGGATACTGTTATTTGATTTTCAACATAATTGTTGATCCTTGTCATATACTGATTATATGACAACAGTTAGCTGTGCCAGTCACTAGGCTTGGCTGTCCTTTATCCTGTAATATTGTCATTTTTGCTCTGAATTCATCAATTTCTACTTTCATTTCCTGACATTTTCTCTCCAGAGTTTGAGTGAAGTTCCTTAAGGTCAGCACTTTCTTTGCTGTCAGGATTGTATCTGTTTTGCTGCTTATCTCTAGAGCTGCCAACTCCTCCCTAGTGCGGTTATTGAGGAAGTGTATCATTTTATTGTCCAGCTCAAGCATGATTCCCAGTGCTGTTCTGGCTCTTTGTTTCTCCACATGAGGCATGCCTATTAGTTCAACCTGCTCATATATGGCCTGGATTGACCTCCATTGGCCCTGTATTGATTGGCCAATTTTGGCCCAAATTATCTTCTTTATTTCTGCTAAGGTATTGCCCAAGAGCAATTCCTTTTCCAAATTTTTTACTTTGGCCTCTAAGGCCTTTATTTCTCTTTGTTTTTCTACCACTGTCATCTTGGATTTATCATAGCTGGTCTCCAGCTTGGCCAGACTATCCTTGGCTTCATTTATTTCTATTACTTGAGTCTCAAGCTCTTTGACAGCTCAAGTCCTCCATGCTCATGCTGGATTCTGCTGTTGCTGTTGCTTCTACTATTGCTCCTGTTGCTGATGTAGCTGTGGTTGGTGTTGGGATAGCA